>OY744476.1:28553791-28781291 GCA_963556175.1 Tipula confusa
ATTTTATATATTTATTGTTTTTGCATGGGACGCTTACCAAAAAATAAATAAAATTATAATTAACCTTTGGTGTCGGTTAAATTACATATACATACATTAAATACGATAAATTAATAATTATTATTATAATTCATACACACACACACATGCATTCTTTTCAATTTTGTAAAATTTTATTTTTAATTAATTATTAATTTTATAACAGATGAAAAAAAAACAAGAAT
This sequence comes from Tipula confusa, assembly GCA_963556175.1. Lineage (NCBI taxonomy): Eukaryota > Metazoa > Arthropoda > Insecta > Diptera > Tipulidae > Tipula > Tipula confusa. Next base: position 28,554,016 of record OY744476.1, read on the forward strand.
TCTTTTAATTTACTTGGTTTTTTTTTACTTTTTTTTTTGTTTTGTTTTTTGTTGTTATTAATTTTTTTATTTTAGGGCCCCCGAAGGCCAACCAAATACTTCAGCAACCAATTTTAGGTAATTATATTTGATGACGAATTTCTTAGAGTTTATTTTATTTTGTTTTTCAAAATATGAACAGCAACAACAAATTCTTTATTTATATAATTTTATTTTACTATTATTATATATTTTTTTTTTTTTAAATTTACAGTCTGAGTTGTTTTATAAAAATTCGTTAATATATTATTTTAAAAGTTAAAAATTTATCTATATATATATTTTGGGTAAACAATTGGATGATACAGTTAAAATATAGGATTATTATTTTATTTTTGTTATTGATGTGTAGGCTTCGTTGTCACGATTTAAATAGTTGGATGGCTTTTTGGTTTGAAACTTGGTTTACCATTTGGGGCTATATTATAACATTATGTGCATGCTATGAGTGTCATATGTTCACCTTTTTTTTTTTAAATAATATTGCACAATATACATATCACGCGAGATCAAAAAAATTTGACTACAAATTCTGTTAACATATATAGGTTTAAAACAACTGCATATGTCAAGTTTCAATTTCCATAAGTGAATGAAATTTAAATCACTTAAAGTTTTTAAAATTGTAGGTTTAATTCTGATTTGATTCCATAGTAGTCCCAGCCAAAAATTCGTATAAAGGCAGAAATAATTTTTAGTGGTGCCATCTATTTTTAAACATTAGTTTCAGTGCAAAATGAACCACTTATAATAAACAGTTAAAATTAATAGTAAATTATAATTTTAGGAAATTTTGAGCAAATATTCTCGAAAACTACAAAATATTCAAAATTAAAATCTAAAAATTTTCGTTAAATTTTCGAGATTAGAGATTCATTCAATCATTTCTTTAAAATAAAGTCTAGTCAAGTTAAATCAAATTTAACTTGTGAGATTGAATAAAAGCTATGAAAAAATGAAATATTTTTCAACTGGCCTCAAATCAAGAACTACATCCATTAATTCATTAGAAAGTTATCAAAACTGAACTTTAGTTTAAAGGTTGTAATAGTCAAGTTTTTTTTTTAACTTTTTGGCATTTTCTATAGCTTCAAAAGTTAACATTTTATACAAATTAAGCTTCGGTAGTGGTATTAGCTTTTATGGTTTTAGCTGTTGAATTTTTTAACAGAAGTGTGAATAATAGTTTAGAAAAGAAAATCAATTTTAAAAAAATACAAATTTTCCTTTGCTTTTTATCAGGTTCTGTATAGTAGTTTTATTAGAATTTCCCGTTACTTTAGAACAATTTTTACAAATTGTGGTAAATTCTCCAGGATATTTCAATTGGTCCTAAGTTCTGGGAAATTTAATGGATTTTGCTTTTTTTTGCGCAAAATCGTTGCCAATTTCAATCGATTTTGAAAATACCCCTTCCGTTAGATTTCAGAACTTATTTTTCTTTAGTATAAAATTCGAAAATGTACAGATCATAAACAAATAGCGTGCCGATTAGTAACTTTTCTCCATTTCACCTGTTTCACTATTCTATTCGTTTTCCTGTAGTATTGCGGGTCAGGTAAAGTTGAATAAAAGTTATTCCGAAATATCAGTTTTCTAGAACATTGTTTTTGACTAACCAAATTCTAAGCGAAATTTGATAGACAAGAGCACTTTAACTGTCAATTTTATCCTACCTACAGTTTCAAATCAAAAACCATCCACAGTAATCCTTAAGCCAAGAAGTTTTGGTCTTCGGAGGTTCCTTTGCTCAATATACATTTATATTTATCTGTGTATACTACTAATATTCGGCACCAATTATATATTCTGTGATCAATTTAGTAGATAGTCGCCCCTCTAAACTCGCAAACACACATGCAAACATTAACTACACGCGATCATGTTCCCGCGTATACATTTTGTGTACCATGTTTTCAAATTACATTTTCTGTTTATTTTTAAAGTGATTCATTAAACTAAAAAAAAAAAACATTTACACATTACATACAACACAAAGTAAAAAGCGCGCGCGAGCGCTGCTGCGGCAGTCAATCATTGTAACACACTCAATATAGAATATCAAGTATGTATAGTATGGCAATCAAGGTGTATATCATTTAGTTAGTTTTTTGCCCTTCACCCATTATTAGTTTTGTGTGTGTACGCTAGCTAGGTAGCTATATACATAGTAAAAGGTAAGATAAATGATTATTATTTCAAATCGACATAAACAAAATGGTGGTCGCGTTGTCGTACATTTTGATTTTGAGATGAGTAAAATTCTATAGTAATAATATATTTAATGTTCACGCATTTATTTGTTCCATTTATTTATTTAATTTATGTACATTTTTATGTTATTTGTTTTTAAGCCATTTTGGTCATCCTCCCATTTATTTTTATGTTATTTAATATTTATGTGTTACGCAAATGGCGGCGTATTATATTATTTGAAGCAAAAATAAAATGGTTGATTGTTGACGCCATTTTTTTTTTTTTTTTACACGATTTATTTTATATTTTTGTTTGTTACATGTTGATGATGATGATGTTTTGTGGGTCAGAACGTTGAATTTTTTTAATTTTTATATACTTTATAGTAGAATTTGATTTTTGTTAAAGTGAATGTTTTTTGGTTTTTAAGTTATATAAGTCGAACAAAAAAACATAAACAATTTATTTCAATTCAGTACGATTAAATTTATTAAAAAAAAAAAAACAACAAATAATTTAATTTTTTTAATATTTTTCGAAAATTTTTACCTAAGCTTTTCTCATCTCAGTGGTTCGAACAACGAGGAGCCTGTAAAACCGCGTGTATTACGTTTTACATGGTCAATGAAAACAACATCACCCCGTTTACCTGATGATATAATGGCGGAGATACGTACCGTTTTGGACAAGAATAATTGTGATTATGAGCAACGTGAACGGTAAGTCGAAACGTTTTTTATTTATTTATTTACTATATATATACAGCCTGATTACGATCGGTGATGACGAAGAACACAACTATGACCCCTGTTGGAATGCAGAATCCATGGGCCGAACCATCGCACATGTCAGTACAGGCTGACTGGAGCAATGCAATGTGCAGATGGATTTAAAATCGAACCTGTATTCGTGCGTCCTCGATTGGGCTGGTGACGGCGTAAGGTAGGACGTAAAAAATTAACCGCGAAAGTGTTGGGAGAGCTTTGGTCCCAGAAAAGATTGCAGGGTTAAAAAACAAACAAATACTATATACAGTAAACTTTTTTTAACGATCCTTCTAATTATTATTCCTTGATTTAACGATCATCGCAATAAATAACTGCTTTTAAAGCAAACTATTTTTGATATGTTGTTAAATTTACTATAGACGAAAGGTAGACGGCCAGAAGTAGTTTTAAAACCAGAAGATGAACCTGAAAATGTTTCTGAAATTTGGTAGGTCCTCATAACAGTTTGTTCTTATAAAATATTAGTAAACAAAATCTTCACTCAACGATAATTCCCATAACGATAAAGATAACCAAAAATCGCTAGAAAATTTGTGGTTTTTCGAGGAAAAAATCCAAATTTTGACAGTCTAAGCCTTGGATTTATTAGAAAATATAGGATACCTTTTTCAACTGATCTCTAATGATCTGAAGATCACTTAATTATGGGTTTACGTAGATTTTATTGTTCTAGAAGGGAGTTTAGACAACTATAGATAGCCAAAAATCGGCAAAAAAAATTTGTGGGTTTCAAGAAAAAAATTCAAATTTTGACAGTCTAAAGCCTTATATTTTTTAGAAAATACGGGATAAAATTTTCGAGTTATCATGTACACCATCTGATTGTTGTTAGAACACTATTTAATTGTTCGACACGACGTGACAAAGCTACATAATCCACTAATGACACAATCTTCAAGACGTTGCCTAGTTTTAAAATTCACCCTTGTTTGATACTGGTTCTCAGCACCTTTTATGGCACCATAGATCGATCGTACGATCTTCTTTTCGAATGTTGAGAGAATTCTGCAGACGTTCAAGTCTAGCTTTTGCTTCCGTAGATTAGCACGGGTGGTACTAGCGCTTTATAAGGGCAAGATTGCATGATGACAATAGATGTTTTAACCGAGTAAAACATTGGCGCAGTGGTTAAACTTGTGGTGTTTGTGTCGGGAGATACCCAGTTCGAATCCAAAGAGGGAGGGATTGAAAAGAATTTTTCATCACTTAATTTCGATCAGTGCTGACGATGTTAGAGTGCAGAATCCATGAGGCGAACCATCGTCCATGAATGTACAGGCTATGTACGTAGAAATTACTTCGAATTATTTTTGCCACCACAATTGAAAAGTTTTTTACGATTTTATCGAGTGGCCCTGATTGAAGTATCTCTTTATACATTTCCGATACTCCCGATAAAAAATTTGCTATTGACAAACGTCGTTGAAATTGAATGAATCTGGCTAATGTTCTCTGTTTAGATGATCCGAGAGATGGTAATTATAGGTTATACGGAATTCGTACTATGTAAAGGCTTTCAATATCTCGGCAGTAGTTCTGCTGGTAATGTTCTTCACACATAGTTTCTTCTTTTGTCATCCGCATCTTTGGTTAAATTTCATCTATTTGTCAGAATTTCGGTAATTGAGTCAATGAAACCATTGCCACGATCCTGGATGGATGGTTTTTTGTTTGACGTATTGCCAAAAATAATACATCCTATCTCCGTCTGTTGAGAGATTGGTTTTTCTTGGTTTCCTTTAATCGGCACCCATTAGAAAATTCTTCTCGCGGGCAAAGGTTGTGTGTTACTTGATAACACTAGGGCTTCCATTTTCATGGAAAAATTCGACGAAAATCGGAATTTTGTGGCAGTTGCGATTTCGCTTCCAATTATTCCGCCAATATCAACATAAGTTTTCTTCGTTGATTGTCTGAAATGTTTCGATGCCTCCCCGGTAATAAACGAAAAAATTTGTGGGCCCGGGTCAATTAACATTCGAAGTAACTTCGATTGTTGTGTTCCTATTTGCACTTGAACCATTGCTGCGACTAGGTGATTTATTAAGATGCACTTGTCGTCTGCTTCAATTTTCGGATTGCCATCAGTCTTCATGGTGAGCAACCGAGGGTTATTCGAAGGCAGTAATGTGTTATGCTTATGGGCAAAGATCATGGTTCTCCTTGAAACACATATTGCACAATTGATTTTGAGCAATGAATTTGGATCGCTCTCACGTGGACTGTTGTTCGAACTGTACACAGTCTCTTCAACCGTGTCCCATTTACACCATACACAGGCTCTTAATGATTGCGTATGCGACACGTGTTGACTCGTGTTCTCTGTGGAGACTGTGTCACAGGATTGCGACCTATGACTATTAATTTTGTCGCTTCTAGCACTTTAAAGTTGTTGATTAACTAACACTGAGTAGTAGTCCTCGCAGAAGTAGGGTATCGTTGTTTCGTTCTCTGGAGCTACATCTATAAATATTTCTTCATGCAGCTGCTCTATTTGTGTCAACCTGACATCGATTTGCTGCAGCTTATGTTGGAGTTAATCATGGTTGCCTTCAGCTTCTATTAGAGGTTTCACATCGTACATTATTCTATAACACAAACTCATTTTCACGACTTTTATATTATATTTTCGTGCTTGTACAGCCGAATTGCCTACGTTGTTATTGTTGAAGGTAGCTTTGCCCGTATTCGCCTCGCGTAAAGCTTGATTGTTGTTAATTGGTATAGCAAAATGATTGGTTGGATCTTCTAGTGTTTGTGAGATTCCCGGCTTATTGATATTGGTCGAAAGTTATTCCTCGCTCCTTGGTGGTACTCTACTATTGTTTTTAGTATCGAACACCGTTTAATAGTAACCGTATAATTTGTTAAACAGAATCTCGTTCCTTCCAGTTCTTTCCATGAATGAAATTGATTATCATCAAACAATTCGTCTTTCATTTGTTTGTCGGTATCGATGAATTCGATCCCAGATGATTTCGATAAGTGCCAGTCTATTCGTTAGGTACTTCTTTGTCTTCCTGACCTCGGCATCCTTGTTATAATTATTTTTGCTCTTTTGAATTTGATCAAAAAGTGCACGTTGATTTTGATAAATTTCTTTCATTTTTACTTCCAATATTTCGTGGTGGTCGAATAACCATATCTCATACTCATACGCCAGGGTTCAACTACCTTGTAACGGGTGGGCCATTTAAAAGTTTAAATTTAAAAATGCAATAAAACAAAAACGGTTTGAAATTTTGCAAAATTTATTTTTTTGTTGGGAAGTAGAATTTTCCGGTTAGAGATGGAATATTATTTCATTCATATGGCTGCCGCGGCTGGCCTCACAGTACCCCTTTCGATCGGATCAGTTTTCGAGCACTTTTTTGAGTGTATGGAGTCGTATCTCGGCGATGCCATCACGAATGTTGCCTTCAAATGCTCAATTGTCTCTGGTTTGTCGGCATAACACTTGTCTTTAACGGCGCCCCACCGGCGAAAATAGTCCAATGGTGTTAAATCGCAGCTTCTTGCCGGCCAATTGCCATCAACTTTTCGGCTAATTAAACGGCCATCAAAATCGATTGTGGCATGACATGTGTGGCAAGTTGCACCCTTCATCCTGTTGAAACCAAACATCGTTCACATCAATACCATTAAGAGCGAGCGCAAAAAAATCGGTTATCATGGTGCGATAGGTGTCTGCATTGACCGTAATGGTTGCGCCGTCCTCTTTTTCGAAGATATATGGGCCAATGATGCTCCGCTCCACAAGTCGCACCAAACCTGTGCTCAACATTTTCGTGCAATTTCCGACCAATTGTCTTTGTTTTGGAAATAAATTTCCAATAAATCCCAACGTTGCTCAAGCGTAAATCGATTCATTTCGTTCAGTGGAGATAATATACTGAATTTTGTGACAGAATAGGATGACATAAGTATTGCCAGATTCGAAATAACCGGTGGTTCAAATTTAAACCGATAGATGGCCCAGCCTTTACAACTTCATCTTTTGCATAAGTCAACAAGATGTTGTCGTTAGGTGTTTCGTTTTTACGAAAGATAAATTCTATCATGAGATTAAAGAGTATAGGGGACAGAGCATCTCTTTGCCGTAAACCAGAGGAAATGGCTAAAATTCCTGATAGTTTTTTTCAACTTTAACACAACCTTGTGAACTGAGCTCATTGTTGAGTTGTTGTTCACTTAAGTACTTTAAAATTCTACTAGTCACGCTTCTTCCGTGTAAACCATATTTGCGCTTCATTATAGGCTATATTATGTTGCTCGATGGCGAAACGACATTCCACATTAAATCAATCATTGTTGGGCTTAATTTTTACCATACCTACAGACGCCTGGGTGCCAGTGACAACTGAAGTTTTCAATGCCTTCCATAGAGCATTCACATCATCAGAATGGTTGTTGGCTTCAATAATCCTACTACTAACAAAATTTTGATATTGCGCTATCTCGTCTTCGTTTATCCGATCACAGTTGAAACGTAAGAACTCGCCTTCCTGTGACCCCTTACTTATATAAAAACAGTCAACTTAGCTTTTCAGAGGCCAATCGTGATCACTGTCTACAAATTTCGCAGCCGATCGATAAGATCTCACATCTTGGATGATTTGAATTTCAGACGTCTTGACTGGCAAGGGTTCCGATACATTTTGCAGGTATCCATATTTTGATTTGTTGATATTTTTAATACTAGATTTTTAACGATGAGGTATGTAGTACATGCAACCTTTAGTCGTCTCCTACGCCAAGTCAAAAATGATGTAGAATTATAAGAATGTCATGCTAGTTTAAAACCCTTTAAAGCGACATGCTAGTGCTCCCAACCACAGGGGCCAATAATAAGAAATATCCGTTTTTATCAATAATATTTCAGTTTTGTATTTTTTATTTTTTTTTTTTCATTATAGATTTGTGCTACTTTGCGTTCATGGTGATCCTAATACCGATTCCCTAGTACAATGGGAAATTGAAGTATGTAAATTACCTCGACTATCGTTGAATGGTGTACGATTTAAGCGAATTTCGGGTACAAGTATTGGTTTTAAGAATATTGCCTCGAAAATAGCATACGATTTACGCCTGTGACTCGATGATTATAATAAAAATCAATTAAATAATAATAATAAAAGAAATCAATTAAATAATAATAATAAATTACAACAACATGACCAAACACAAGAACAACAACGACGACGACGTAACTCTATATCATCATCAGGTAATCACCATAGCCAAACTACAGCGAATACTGCTGCTGTTGCTGCTGCTACAACAACTACTACTACTACTACTACTACTACTACTATTACTGGTGGTGAATTCGACGATAAAAACGACAAAGATGTAGGCAATGCTAATAATGATGATGATGATGACGATGATGAATTCGATGATACAATCGATGATGAATTGGAATCGCTCGAGTCAAATAATCATCATCAACCGTCATCATCGTCGGGCGGTTCTAAAACAAATCGAAATAAATTAGGTTACAATAATATAATTGCTTCATTACTCCGCACGACCACTTTGTAAATTACATGCATACATAAATATTACTATAACTATAAATCTTAAAATGATAGAAAATGGCACTATTTTTTTTTTTGTTATTTTAATGTCATACAACATACAAAAAAAAAATCATATTTCTTTTAAAAAAAATTTAATTCTCTATTTTTTTTTTTTTTGTTTTAAAAATTCAATTTTAAAATATTATCCTTTTTTAAAAATAAATTAAAAAAAAAAACGCGTTCGATACAAATCGGCTTAGCACCGATCATATACGATCGCTTATTTACATAAACAACAACAACAAAAATACAATCATTTTATATTTAATTTTTAATTTTTTAAATTAATTAATTATTATTGTTGAATTTTATTTTATTTAATTATATAAGAAATCTGAAATACAAAAAAAAAATAATTAAAATATGTTTTTTTTTTTTTTATTTATACATAATTTATAAAATTAATTAAATTTAATAGAAGGTCAGTATTTTATTTTTGTTTTTATAATTTTTTTTAATTTTAATAATATTTTTTTATAGTGAGTGTTTAATTTATTAATTTATTAATTGTTTATTATTTAATCAACAATAATAGTTAAATAATTAAAATGTAAATTATATATAACAAAAACATCTCTATACTTTTATATATATATATATATATATATATATATATATATATATATATATATATATATATATATATATATATATATATAAATATATATATATATATATATATATATATATATATATATATATATTCATAGTTCACGCCACAATTATATTAACTTAAATAGAAACTATAAAATTGGATTAAATCAAAATAATTTGTTTGTAATTTTATTCTATATTTATTACTGTTTTACGTTAAAAATATTAGTTTATTGCACTAAAAACAGAGCAAAATTATTTGTTATTCATTAAACCAAGTGCCACTACAGTGTCGTGATATTCAACATTTCTTGTACTCGTCCGAGATTATTCTCAACTGTTTAGACTTTACCATCTTATCTAGACGCATAGAAAAATTCTCTGTTACAGGGAAAACTAATTATTTTTTTTTATATTTTCAGTAAATTGGTTAGACTTTTTTTTGTTTTGGCCAGTATTGCTCAGTCTACGTTAAATATCCGACGCTATTTCCTTGGCTTCTTTAAACTTCTTATTCTCGGTATAAAAATACATTTGACGTATCAAACTGTTGTGAGAGCTGCCAGTTATAATTTTACCAGAATTGCCTTTCATTTGTGAAAATAAATTGCGAGAAATGTTTTTAGTGATACTGGCTGCTTCTGGATATTTTAGATATGTAATTTTTCTAACGTAGCCCAGTTCATCTTGAATTCATCAGTTGATATTCGGATCATATTCATACCAGAGGATTAAGCTTACTGACTCGTTTCTCAATAGGCCAAAATATTTTTAGTGCTTCTACTAAATTCCCATTGGTGTTGCTTGGAGTTACGACTGTGTTAAAGTTCTGTGCATTTCAACTATGCTCGTTCTTTAGATTACATTTTTCTTCATCCAAAAGATCCCAAAAGTATTGGCAACTGTGACGCTGGTGTGGAAAGATAGATCTTACCTGACATGTTTGGGTAAGGTACTGTTTTAACAAGAAACAATTTTCACAATTTAACAATTTTCTTGGAATTTTACTATTCCAAGATATTACAGGTTATATCCTATAGGACAGGTTATTCGAGAATCAGTTAAAATTTTAACTGAGACTAAGCTGCACAATAAATTTCATCTCTTCAGGACCTGTAAAATTTTAATAATTTTTTTTTGAATTTTTATTTTATTACGTAAAATAGCAATAAATATCACATAAAATAACAAATTATTTTTTTTACTTATTTTTAATTCTAAATTTTTATTTGTCACGTTAAGCAATATACGATTTGGGTCGAATTACAAATAACAGTGGCGTAGACTATTTAATATAAATATATATATATATATATATATATATATATATATATATATATATATATATATATATATATATATATATATATATATATATATATATATATATATATATAATTATAAAAATATACATACACATTTATTTATACAAAAATCCAGAGCCTTAAAATTAAATAAATTAAATTTAATATAATAAAAATTTATATATTTTTTGTTTCGCTTCAGATACATAATATAAAAAAAATTAATTAATATTTGTGTTCTACTAATTATAAATAATAATAATACATAATTAATAATGTGCTCTGTGCTCAGCAAAATCTCAATCCACAAAAAAAAAAATCACAAATACACCCCGACACAAATTTAATACTACATAATTAAGTAAATGTTTCAAATAAATAAATAATAATAAAATTAAATTAAAAAATAAATTATCCGTGTGCCACAAATCTATTTCCTGCCCTCACACTCAACTCCACACACAATCATATACTATAATTTTAACTACATTCCTTAACTATTGTAGATGGCCGTATCCTTTTTAATGCTTTTTATGATTTAAAAAAAAAAAAAAAAAACGCCAAAATACCAACTTGACTGATTCGTTTTATATATTTTCATACAACATAACAATGAGTTTCCACTGCCCACATCACCTACACTGTGTAATTTTTTTTTATTTTTTATTTAAACTCAATATACAAAGCCATTGTGAAGATCGTGCGTAATTTATGGTGAGGACAATTGTAAGTGGGTGATTAAGATTTAACTAAAATTTAAAAAAAACCAAGAATTTGTCGGACTTATCGAAGTTACTTAAAAGATCTCGAAAAAATGGTAAGCGTTAGTTAATGCTTTGATGCCAATAGATTACTAACATAATTCTTTTTAATTATAGACAAATAAATACCAGACTCATTATGAGACAAACGTATCCAAAACCCCATAAATTGCATCCATTAACAGTTTAATAACAAATCCTTCATTATAGGATGGATTGAACTATTGAAAGGTAAAATATCTTTTATTTATATCTTAGCGGTGTCAGTTTATTATTTACGATTGCAATTTAAAACTTTAATAGACTATGTCATATATATTAGGACTATTATTTTTTCACCTAACGATCCATCGTACTTCGATGAACTATTGTCACCCTCCAAATCGATTTTCACATAAAGACATTTATGCCAAGTCGAAATAAATTTCGTTGACAGATGGAGATTCGTTTTTGTGTACCTTCAACAAATATTTCTTGCAATTTAATTACCATATATCTCGAGATTTTCCAATATCTTCTAACGCCGTTTGTCTTTATTTTAGCCGCTCTAATTGTCGATACCTTTTTTGTTGTTTTTGGAATTCTTAGATCTAAGATCCGTCTCGTCAAATACATCCTTAGTAATTAGGTGTCGTTTTTGTGTGTGTAAGTTGAGACGGTTTAGGTTTTCAACAGTTGGCTGATGACATTTAAAAGAGTTCACGTGTTCTCAAAGTACCCGATTTGGTTATTTGGCAGTGTCCAGGACTCTGTGGCCCTATTATTTTTTGCGATTTTTTCTCGATATACGCCTCATTCCCAAAACTTCATTGCGGCGATGTACTTTTGCGTAGACATTGTCGCCTGGAGAGAAACTAGAATGTCGGTTCTAGTGCCGTGTTCTAGCGTATGTTTCAACAAATCGAGCTCCATTCGAATTGGACGGCCCAAAAATAGTTCTGCTGGTGATTTTGAGTTCTCATAGTTTGAGAAACAATTCGAAATTTAAGATTTGCTTGAATTTGTCACATGATTGTTGACTCTTGCATTTGCCGCACAAAAGTTTCCGTTTAAGTTTATTGCTCCTAAGAATGATCGCAGCTATGGAACATTTTTAGGTGCCGACATTGACGTTATTGCAGTATTTTTTGATGGATCGTGGTGATGTCATGGTTATTTACGATCATTACCAAATAATTGACTTCGTTGCGATGTTCGTCAAAACCGACTAAATAGCTACAAAATGCCGGGTTAGGTTTCACTCCGAAAAAAAGGCGACTGAATGTGAAAAGTCCCTTGTGTGTGTTAATTAGCATCCGATAAATTGATATTGCTGAATATTTTATTGCCAGCGAGTTGCGCGAATCTTTCTTCTGGACTTGGAAGTGAGCATGTGTTGGGCTCGATGCATGAATTCAGCCGAGTTGAGTAGTCGGTGCATATGCGTATGCGACCGATGGGGTGTTTAACCGCGACGATGGGTGCTGGCCACCCTGATTACTCAATCGGTGAGATGATATCGAGTTTTTGAAGACGATCCAGTTCGCATTCAACCGCTTACGGTCGGTATATGTGGATGGTAGCTTTAGCCTTTAAACACTTCCCTGGTGTAGCTCTGACGATGGATTGAGATTTGTTTTTCAATTCCGCATGTGTTATAAATCTATGCGCTTCTGTGTTGCTTGTCACAATGCCATCAGGAAGCAATGCACTCAGCAACCATTTTGTGGTATCCTTCCAACATGTAGTTGTCAGGCCATTCCTATTTGTTAGGGTGCTTTTGTTACATACTCCGATAAGTAAGCTCCTGATTTTACATCTACATCCTAATTGGTTGCGAGTGTTATACTTTCCGATCAGTCTTGTCAAGTTGTTTCCAACAAGTTATCGAACTTTTACCAATTTGAACGTTTAAGTATACTTCGGGAAGCGCTTAAAGATTTTAAAGTGAGGACTATAGTTCGGCGATCACAAGAAGCCCCCTCAACAACGCACGTCTCACAAGTGTGACATCAATATTTGATTGAAGTCGCCAGTTTGACAATATGAAAGTTTTTAAGACCCTCTAAAAATTTATCAAGCCATTGATGTAATCCACTAGTACATCAGAGTATTGAAAGTAGATACTGATTAGAAAAAAATTACCCAGGGTAGATACTTACTTCAACATATACACGTGAGTCGCAGAAGTGTAAGACTAATTAGTACCTCTAGGTCATAATTTAAGACGCCTATGGTCTACTAGTGACAACTCTTGTTGGTGTGGCCAAGCCGCCCACTCTTATTTAGCCATAAAGGGTTCATGTCCTGTGATTTTAGGATTTTGCATATTGAGTTGGACAATCCTTAATTGACGGTTTAGTACGTTTAGAACCTCTTTATATGCTGAGCTTATTAGATCTTTGACCGTTAGGACTTTGCAATGTGCCCAAATGCATGACACTTTGAGACCTTGACATTTATAAAAAACTGTTCCGGGCTTTTGGCAACACCTCAAAGACCCATTGGACGACCTTGCTGTTTCTAGGACCTAGAAAGTACCTATTTTGAAAGACCAAGCCTAAGATCTTTTTCTGTAATTTCACCGTTATTTTGGCTAACAATCGTTGTTCTGAAGACAATGATTTTGGGTAATCTCTGTTCAGGTAGCATCGTCCCTTCTAAGTCCTTGTAAGTCAAGAAGAACTCTATGTCTTCGGCTTTTTGTGATCTCGATTATAATGCCATTACTGACATCGCAGGATTTTTTAAAAGCCGTGCAGTGGATTTTTATTTCACACTTAAGATGTAACCGCTACTTCGTTGCCTCCTCACGATCTTTGTTCTAAAATTAAAATTTTTGTATAATTGACACTTTGTACTTATACTGTGGGGACAAATTATTGGTTAGAGAATTGATAATTAATTACATGTACTTCACCCGCCGATAAGAAAAGGAAATAAAAGATTCTCGCTGTGTCATAGTTTTCGACATCTGAGTTCTGTAGTAAAAAATCTATATTAAAGTCGATTGGATAATGTCAAATCGGACAAAATCCAAATTTTTTGAATAAATTAATGCAGATAGTCTGATTGTCGCATTAAATTTGGTTTGGTTTTAATGCTACACCCCTTACAGTGTTTCCGCCAGTAAAATCACCATTGCTAATCTCACTCTATAAACGTATATATATATACAATTACAGTAGTATCACTATAGATATTTTCAGTCTTCCACAATTTCTGTCAAACATTATTATCGCTCCATTCAACAAACTCAACTACCACAATGTATAAATGCACAATTTTACAAAAAAAAAAAACCTAAAACTTTAATTTTTCCAACAACATTTATTATTAAATAATATAATAAAGCAATTTCTGAATTAAACAGCAGAAACTTAATTAATATAAATAATAATCAATTAATTTTTAACTGTAGTGGAACTTAACAAAAAAATAAAAAATAAAATAAATAAATAAAAATATTAATAAAAATATAATAAGAAGAATGTACTTACAACAAAAAAATTTAAATTAATTAATAACAAATAAATTTAAAAAAAAATATATGTGACCTAATAAAAATGGATGAAATTAATTAATTGTGCTAATGGAATAAATATATATATATATATATATATATATATATATATATATATATATATATATATATATATATATATATATATATAAATATATATATATATATATATATATATATATATATATATATATATATATATATATATATATTTATATATATTTATATATATATATAACTTGTTTTAAATTATTAATAAAAATATTTATTTTAATTTAATTTATTTTATAAATGTTTTATAAATGGTATTATTTTTATTAACTATATTTTAATTATTATTTTTAAGGACTGATAAATTAATTAAAAACTAAACAAATGTAATTAAAAAATATATATATATATATATATATATATATATATATATATATATATATATATATATATATAAATATTTATATATATATATATATATATATATATATATATATATATATATATATATATATATATATATATATAAATATATATATATATATATATATATATATATATATATATATATATATATATATATATATATATATATATAGTGAAAAATTCGTGAAATCGAAAATTCAAAATATGGAACCGGACGTCATGTCTTAAAAAATTTTTTAGAACTAAGTAGATTTTTTTTTTATTGTTGTTGTTGCATAAGATACAGTTGGTCAACAAATTTTAAATTTGTTGAAAACAGTCGTGCATTTATGCAAATATAAAGAAAACTAGTTATCCGAAAAATATAAAATAGGACTCATTTTAAAGCTAAAAGAAAAAGGATTAAGAAAATATTATAAAAATAGTACTATCTTTAAGTTTTCCGTTTTCAAAGTGGCCACTAAACTAGTTTTTCTCAATTTTCTAGAAAATGTTTTTCTTCACTATTAGAATATTTCTTAAAATTTAAGTAACCTTCTCCTGAAGGAATAACTGCATGGAAATCGCGAGTTCCGTTTATGGTTTTCAGCTTTTTAAACCTACTTGCAAGTCTAACTTTTTTGGAGTTATATTCAATATCAGAACAAAACTCAAAAACCATATCAGTCCTTAAAGTTTAAGTCCATTTGAATAACTCTGCTGCATTCGTTATGATACCATCGTATTCATCAGTCACTTTAGTTTTCAAAAACTGGATCATTTTTTCGATAAATAAATGAAGTGCCACAGTGACATGACTAAGACAATCCGATATAACAACGAAGCTGTAGTGCTGCAATTTCCCATTAACATTTTTTGTAAATTACAAATGGATGAATAGTTGCTTGCCAATGAAAACCATGCGCAACATTTTTCATTATAAATGAAAAATTTTCTGAAAAATCACAAAAAAGTAGAAGTAATGGGGAATCAGAATTTCCAACTTCTTTATGAAGCAATCCAAAAATTCTTCTAACGGTTTTGAATACTTTTTCAAATTGCATCTGTCAGTTGAAATCCACTGACTGAAAGATGAATCAACATCCTCATAGTCCTTTTCCAGGAAAGCGTTTTTTTTTAAATATTCTCGAAATAAGTTTAATCCTGGACAATTCTTGCATTTTAAAAGATAACATATCGGCTTAGGCTCTGAAGATAATATAAATGAAATGCATTTTGCTATCTCTCAATTTGTAATAGTTTTTGGCATTTTGATATCTCTCCATTTGTAATAGTTTCTATCTTGGTTCCACAAATAATTAATTTAACATTCTGGTGTATTGTACAAACACACACTGTGTGCAGCATTCCACTGCTGTACACAGTTTTTAGGATTCATCATTAAACGTTTTTGAACTTTAACTTTTTCAATAGTTACGCAATCGTGTTTTCCAGGCATTAGCCTACTGACTTCGTTATAACAATATATTACTGATTGCTTTAGTGCATCGCTGATTCGTTTCCCAGGTTTAGGTACAGGAAGACTAATTATTTGCAATTAAAGTTAAAAAGTTACAAAATTTTCTTTATATCCAATTTTATATACAAAATAGTAGGCCATGATATTAAAACACGTTTTGCAAAAAAACAAAAAATAACCCCAATTTTGTTTTTCGTATATATATATATATATATATATATATATATATATATATATATATATATATATATATATATATATATATATATATATATATATATATATATATAAAAATACTATTTTCCAGAAAATTGAGAAAAACTAGTTTGGTGTCTATTTTGAAAATGAAAATATTTTATATTTTACTAGTTTTCTTTATATTGGCATAAACACACAACCATTTTCAACAAATTTAAAATTTTTTGACCAACTGTATCTTATGCAACAACAACAATAAAAAAAATCTAGTTCTAGAATTTTTTTTTTACCCAGTACTACAATCAAAACATAAAAATAACAAAATTAAAACATGACTTCCAAAAATTTCCGATTTCACGAATTTTTCACCATATATATATATATATATATATATATATATATATATATATATATATATATATATATATATATATATATATATATATATAATGTCACTCAAAACTAAAGCCCAAAATGTGTGTCTTATTCACATTTGGATTTAAAAAACAAATTAAAGCAAACGAATGCTTTTAGAGTTTGTGAGCTTAAGCCGCAATGATAAAGGATTTCATTTATTTTTTTAGTAAAATTTACAACTAAATTAGAAAGCCATTACAGGCTATCGAATCGACAAAAACTAAAAGCATAGTACGAAGGTAACATTTAATTATTGGTTTGTAAATATTTCACTTGTTTTTTATATGCTTGCATAAAAATTTAATTCGGCTTTAGATTGACTTAAAAATAAATGAAATCTTTAAGATTGGATTGGATTCTTTTAAGTTAGATTAAAATATCAGAAAATGTACATGCTTTAATTTTTTATAAAGCATATGTTGAACAATGCGTACTCTGTGTTTGAGGCTTATTTCGACGATATATATATATATATATATATATATATATATATATATATATATATATATATATATATATAAATTTATAAGCATGGTCTTGCGTCAAGTAGTAGACAAATTCTAGGTACTGATAAAAGAATGTACCTTATCAAATATCGTTGATAAAATAATTTGTTTAGTGTTCTAAATATTCCACTCACCCAAAAATACCTGCATATACGTTTACTATGCATTAGCTGATTACACTTTTATATGAACGGTTAATCTTAACTAAAATAAAACTTGAAGAGTTTGGAAATAATACTTGCGATAAACAATCACCATATAACCATATGGTTTGCGATTTATTTACGATTAGGTAGCTGACTGTAAATTTTAAGTAATCGTTCATGAATGTCACAATGTAACGATTACCTGATGGTGTAGTCGTTTGCATCGGACAAACATCCGAATGAATCAGACCGATAACTGCAACTGCTTTATTACTCGACTTGACCGGAAACTTGATTTGAGTAATTTTTCCTTCGAGACACACTATGCACTTGGAGTTGATTTAGCAATCCGCTGTACACTCGCTGAAGTTGATGCCTTTAATCAAAATTTGTTTAGCCAATGACTTCCCTACTTTGATGTCTCTATGGCCTAGAACCTTATGTCAATAATGTATGCAGTTATTGGATTCCTTTTCGACCAAATAAACTTTGTGAGGTTCCTTTAGTCTGTAAAGTTTACCGCTGATTTCGCCAACCGCAATTTTCAGACTGTTCTCTCTTATTTTACACAGCAATTTAACGCCCTTGAAATTTACTTGAAAACCTTTTTCAAGTAAGCGCCGTTACCAATCCTTCGTAGCTTGGTGGCAAAAGAGCCAAAAACGTAACACTCATAAAAAA
Source organism: Tipula confusa (assembly GCA_963556175.1). Classification (NCBI taxonomy): domain Eukaryota; kingdom Metazoa; phylum Arthropoda; class Insecta; order Diptera; family Tipulidae; genus Tipula; species Tipula confusa. Next base: position 28,572,606 of record OY744476.1, read on the forward strand.
TTCCATACCAAAATTTGCACCAAGCGTCAATAACTTTAGAAACAGCTCGATGGAATTCACGTGTTTTGCCGCATCTCCGCCTTCATTAAGCCACTGTTGCATGATTAACTTCAAAATTTGCACACGATTGCTTTATGTGTTTGATTCATATGTTTCCTTAAGAATATGTTTCCTTAAGCATTTCCATTTTGTATTTCCATACAAAATAATTTGTTCCGTTTAGCTTTGAAATGCTGTATCTTGACTCAGCTGACGCCATTTTTTTCCGTATGTGAATTTCACAACAACGAAATGCAATTTCACTTTATTCAATTAATTTGCCTTAATTTTTTTTTCCGAAATATCCGTATTCTTAATCCACTGGGCCCATAACCTGATGGAATTAATGCTAAGCAGAGCTGGAAACTTGAAAAAGAAATACGGATGTTTCTCGATAAAATTTTAATTATGAAAAATGTTTTATTTAGCTTTATGGTGTTAACGTGTCACTTGATTGATGGTTTAATCAGAAGTGAAGTTAGCTACAATGTCATTTTTGAATAGGTATACAAGTTGCCTCGAAACAATTTTCTGTATTGCGCTTTTTAGGTGGCGGCTGTTTTTCATTTGCAATTATTTTCAATTTCTCGATAAATTATCAGGTTCATCCATAAGTCAAATAGCTGATAAATATAACTGTTTTGACCATTTTTTGATGTCAAAACAAAATGGGCCGGTTATCCCCCAAATGATGTCGCTAAATAATGATGCGCTACTTATAATGATGCGGACATATAATAATTATTTGTTAAATTTTTGCAGTGAGTCCATAAAAAAATAACAATGATGGTGTAAAATTACTTAAAGACTAACTATTACCTGGACTTTCTGATGATTTGAAATAATTCAGTTATAGCTTCCATTTGCAAATCCGGGAAATCAAGTGACATTAAAAATGATCATGTGTTTGTTCGATTTATTTTGGACTGCGCATCGATTGTGTCGTGTTAGCGTGTTTTCATATTTATACCCCTGCACAATGTATACGTAGGCCTAACGATAAGTGATAATGCAAGATAATCCTATTGTCGATCACCTAAATGATTTTAAATCTAGCTGCTATGTTTTGCTTACATTTCCGTGATATCATAAAGTTTCAGTTAAAAATTTTGTTTGCTCTGAATGTATGAGTCAGGTTAGTAAAATCTCGAATACTCGTACCTAAATTATTTCAACAAAATGGATGTCTTGTACCAGTAAATAGAAGGCGTCTACTACTTTACACCAAACCCTGATTATGTATATAATATATATATATATATATATATATATATATATATATATATATATATATATATATATATATATATATATATATATTTAAATAATATGTGTAAATAGATAGAAATTTTATGTATTTTAAGAAATATTATTGCAATAGTTAAGTCTCATGTTTTAATAACAACCTAAATTAACTAAAGTAAATTATAATATTAGAAACAGCTTTCATCCAACATCCTCAGCTACTTATATCATATATTTTATAAAACCTTTATATTACAGACATAAAATTAGTCCCGCAGTTTTGACTTTAGAACAAACTTTTTTCCCAAGTACTTGATAAAAACTTGAACCAGATAAAAATCATCCAGTCCCGCACAATTATCGGTTTCATTTAATAGCATCCTATTCTTCTTCAGTTCAGTGACCCATTCTTCTTCAGTATTGGTAACTGACGCTGAATACAGCAGTTTTGTTACGAAATATGTTCAAAAAGTTTGGATCTAAATATTTGCAGATTTTTAAATGGCTGAAATACCTTATAGTAAAACTATTGGGTGCACCTAAAAAATACTAAAAAAAATATTTTCCAGCTAGTACCTGAAATAATGCTGTTATTTTAAAAATGTTAATTTTTTTAAACTACTTTGCGTTTCTGTAAACCATGGTTACAAATAAATGAAATCCATCGCATGGCTGATGTAGTTTTATGAAAACAAAAATTTCAACTTCAATCATGAAACATGGTAAATATTTGTTTTTGGGAAAGTTTAAGCGCACGTGGTGAAAAAAAAATGTATGAAAGCCTAAGCGGCCAACTATTTAAAAAACGCGTGTTTATTACAGATTTCAAAATGCTATAATACATCCTCTTATCTAATGTAAATGCGAGGTTATAATTGATTATGTGTTAATCGACTTTTTCGACATCGCATGTGTTCAGTACATGTCACAGGAATATACAAATATGTATTTTATTTACGGTGCGTGCGTCATCCGTACGTGCCTGTAAAACAATTTACAAATAAATTGAAACTCATAAAATGTTCCTTTCTGAATAATGTCCTCATATTTTCTTGTGCAAGTTGTTGATCAATCAACATATTTACTTTAAATAACTAAACCTTACGGAATGTCATAAACGTAAAGAATACCACATCATTCAAGAAAATGAACAAATAAGCAACAAAATCTAGAAATTTAAACCAAAAAGCAGTTTCCTACCAATGGTCAGTCTGTCAAAATTATTCTACAAACAAAAAACTTGCCATTTTATGGAAAGTGGTATGTTTTACATGTATTCCCCCTAGTGCATTGAGTATGCCGTTAGTTGTCTGTCAAAAATATAAACATACTATTTTGTGAATGTCGTGTGCATAATTTAAAATTAATGCTAATTTAAAAAAAGTTAATTAAACTCGAACAATTACAAATTAAAAACCAGAAAATCAAAGCCAACCCGACTAGCATCTTCATTCACACCATCATGTGGCAATGATTGGTACTACATACTTTGATCGTGGCGCCTCTTTCGGAAAACATTAAAACCAACCAAAGCTAACGTCTTTACATTTTACATTGAATTAACAAATCCAATGCAATTTTCCCACTGTTACTCCAAAACCTTCGAAGACAAATTCGACTGGTATTAGAAATGATTTATATTTTTAATATGGATACTAGAAGAGCCCAGAATCATAAAACATTAAAAATATATTTTTTTTAGGTTCTGTAATAGATCAAAATCTTATCGATGTGATTACTCAATGCGTATATTCTATGACAGACACAGACTTTTTAAATTTTATTTTGGATATGATGATGACCCTACCATCAGCAGTAGCAAGGGAATCGATGACTTAGAAATGAAATCTTAAGTTTAAATGATTTAAATTTTTGTCACAAAATAGATGAAGGTGAACTCGTATAGAACGCGGGGTCCTTTATTTATATTTAGAAATACAATTCTATTGGTTTTAATTTATTTGTAAATTATCTCATGAATATATATATATATATATATATATATATATATATATATATATATATATATATATATATATATATATATATATATATATATAATATATATATATATATATATATATATATATATATATATATATATATATATATATATATATATAAACGGTAAAACTTGTCAAAGCCGCAATCGCGCGGGACCGAGTAAAATTTCCGCCTATGGGAAGTTTCCGTCTCGGAAGTCCATATTCTAAATTAAAGTCAAATTTCAGGTTTCAGCGTGTACTAGCTACTCTGTATGGTTTTAATTTAATATACATAATAAATCAATACAGTCAAGATATCTAGTCTAGAGTTGTTTCCTATTCCTTCCGTTCTCAGAGATGAGGAAGCTGAGGTTGTTATCAGCTCATTCAATATTTCATCGTTTTCGAAAATTAGGCCATCATCAATCTCAATCGCTAAAAAATCTAGCGCATCGTTGTTATGATCACTATATATAGTCTTAATCATATCCTGCAATTCCGATGTTGGAATAGGGTCATCTTCTATTGTTTCAAACAGTTCATCCCACAGAAATCTACATTTTTCAAAACATGTGATTGTTTCTGTTTTGTTTGTGCACGACACATTTAAAAATAAAGACGACACTAAACTATGGTACTAAATACGAAAAATACGTGAATTAACGTATTTTGTGGGGAATTTCTTTTGTTTTTGGTGTTTCCATATCTAATTTTTTTTATAAAAAACGAAAATAAAACAGTGTACATTGCATTCCGAAATCGAATCGAATTCCGCCTTACACAAGTACTAAATGATGGAAATTTTAATTTTCGTTCCAAAAAGATGTTTCGGCTTCCGGGTATGAAAAGTTTCCGGCACATCCAAGTTCAATTTAGAACAAAACTTAATTTTGGGACAAAAAATTCCGTGTAAAAGAAGTTTCCGGTACATCAAAGTTCCGGCTATGACAAGTTTTACTATATATATATATATATATATATAAATATATATATATATATATATATATATATATATATATACATATATATATATATATAAATATATATATATATATATATATATATATATATATATATATATATATATATATATATAAATTAAATAAATTTACATACAATATTATAATCACACCATATAAAATAATAATACAATCATTACATACAATAAAAATAGAAAATATAATAAATAAACAGAAAATATTAATTTATTTATTTTAACAAATATTTTAAATTAATTAAAAATGCACATGTACTATTTTAATAAATATTTTTTGTTTTGTAAATAAAAATTTATTATTATTTTTATAAAAAATATAGGTATATTTTTCTTAATTTCGGTGATGGAATTCGCAACAAAAAATTTAAAATTAATTAAAAAAAACTTATGAATTTAATTAAAGTAAATATATATATATATATATATATATATATATATATATATATATATATATATATATATATATATATATATATAATATATTATATTAATTTATTAAAAAAAATTAAATATTTATTTCTTAAAAATATATTTAAAAATATAAGATAAAAATTATATAATATTTAAAACAAAAAAAAAATATATCTATAATATATTATATATTATTATTGAAGAAAAATTATTATTATTATTAATTAATATTATTATTATTACTGTAGTATATAATAACTTCCATGATGATAAAAAATAAATTAAAAAAACATGAATTATAAATAAAATGACAAAAATAAAAATTTATAATAAAAATTAAAAGATTTTATTAATAAATTTGTTCGTGAGCATCACATCACAGGTTCGGTCCATATCAAATAATTTAATGCCATTGAAAAAATATATATTATGTAGCTATTATAGAAAAACTCATGGAATTAGCGGTGTCCAGCTTGAATCGTTGCATACCTGAAAGGGCATTAGCAAAGTACGTTAGTCTTGTAGCAATTTTAAAGTTCACAACAAAAAAAAAACACTTTTTTGTGGTAGCGTAATATTGCTTATAGGGAATATAAACAAGAATATCTCATCATCCTGCTCTTTCACGTAATATATTTTTCATTTTTGTTTTTTGATTAGTCAATTGTTTGTTTTTGAAGAGAATAGATGTTTGTCTCGTGTTTAAAAAAGGATAAGTCACGCAACTATGTAAAAATAGCTTATAAAAATTTACAAGCAACTATGTACATGTAATTTAAAATAAAATGGCGTAATATGATAAAAATACATTTGCGTGTACCCTCAAAAATACGAAATAAAAATCAATTTGCGTAGCGTCTTTATTCGGCGATAGTACTATTTAGAACACCACCATTTTGCACCAGTATATAAAAGAATTAAAAATAAAATTTGACAGCGTTAAAATCGAAAACATCTACTCATTTATCCTAACCTTTGTTTACCAATTCAACCAGCAATTCATACATTAAGTGCAACAAATATTAAGAGAATCATAGAGCATCTCAGACGATGTCATACGAGGCCTTAAAGATCTTGGTGAAAGAGCAGAAATATGGGACCCATGGTTAATCTTTCTAACTTTGAACAAATTTAATGGTAAGTCAAAAATACAATGGGCAGAAAGTACGGCCGGCCCTGACAAGCCGACTTTTACCGAATTCCTTAAGTCCTAACAAGGCGTAACACACAAAGGAAAAGTATTTATTTGTTACCTGTTCGCAAATCAGTTCATCTCGCACTATCCTGCCAACAGCAAACATTAGAATTGTTTACCAATTCGGTAATACCAACTGGTGCAGACCTCGTCTAGCTTAAGGATATGAACCTCACACAGTGAGGTTCATAACCGAAACAAGGTTGAAACGATTAAATCTAACAAAACGTAACGCGAGGTTCTCCATCAGCGGCATAGGTGACCCTAAGGTGGGACTTATAAAAATAATTGTCACATTCGGAGTAAAAACTGAAAGCGGAAACAAATTCTTCATCGAAGCACTAGAACTTCAAAAGATTACCATAAAGTTTACCATCTTCATGAGAACCTCAATATGGACAGTTTCAACGGAATCAAGCTTACTGATACCAATTTTCATCGGTTCAAAGTTCTGAAAATTGAACAAATTAAATTGAGTAATACTGGACTATGACTTCAAAAAACTAGTGTCTAGGTGGGTCAAAAGTATCAGTGAAGGAGATGCCATTTCAATGATGGTGTCCCGTGATAACTATTCACTCGTCGATATTGAACAGATGGTTTTGGGAGATAGAGTCCGTATCATCCAACATCAACTTCCTATCACCAGAAGAGCAATTGTGTGAACAGAAATATCTCAATGCAACAGTTGATTCGTCCGTGAACCCAAATTCATGAAACTATCACAGGTTCATGTCTGAATATCTTGAACTCAACCACATGCAGGAGATCCCATCGAAAGAAAGAAATGAGCCAGGCTTTCATTTTCCACATCATGGCGTGCTGCGACATTCCAATACTAAAGGCAAAGACATCTTCTGATTCTAAAGGCAAAGACGCTAGTCTACTGAGATAGCAGATCATCGTTTTCTCAGCTGATGTTGAGAAAATGTATTGCCGAGTGCAGATAACTACGGAAGATGCAAAGTATCAAAACATAGAAGAGCGTACAAGCTCGTCTGAACCAATCCGCCTTTGAAACAAATATCCTTAGAAAATCAAAGTACATCACCTGTGGCATCCAAAGGAATCCAAAACGCCATCTACGTGGATGATCTGATGTCAGGGGCATGCAGTTTACAGGAAGCGATGCAACTCAAGGACGATATCGCTTGTTTACTAAAAAATCACAACTTTACCCTTCGAAAATGGTCATCGAATGTAACATCACTATTGAAAACATTGCCCAGCGATGACAAAACGGACAAACCCAAGCAAATCGTAATAGTCAAGTTAATCAGTAAGACTACTAGGTATCCTGTAGAATCCGGTGTTCAATGAGTTTATGTTCTGTTCAAATCTGCACAATGAGAGCGTGTTTACCAAGAGAAGAATATTGTTCCAAGCCAGTCGATTGTTTGATCCATTTGGCTGGTTAGCTCCCATCGGCGTGTTAGTAAAAATCATTCAACAATTGTGGAGGAACGGCAAAGGATTTATGAAGAATTAAAAAATGTCAACTAAAGTCGTATTTCATGATTCATATCTTTCACTTCCAATATATCCAAATCCACGGCCTATGTTATACTAGTTAACAGGCCTATGCAGCTGCAGTCTTTTTATGAATTGAATCAACATCCGGTAAAATGAGTTGTTGACTAATCACTGCAAAAATGAAGGTTGTTCCAATCAAGCAAGCAACCCTACCACGACTAAAGCTATTAGGAGCTGTCCTGTTATGTAATCTAAGCCGGACCGCCACCAATCCATCTGATGAAAGGGCGTAGCCAAAAAACCTACAAAACCTTTGTTTATTTCATGCAGCTACAAAGGAACCAGAACTTGACATCCCTCACCTCAAGGAATCACATTGATGACGATGGCAGCTAGTACAACACCTCTCGCAACACTACTGGAAGAAATGGAACATAGAGTACCTGACGTCGTTGCAAGAGCGAACCAAATGGCAATTAAAACGCAAAGAACTTCAACTCAATGATGTCGTAGTCATCATTGATAAGAACCTGCAACCAAATCTTCCATTTGGGAAGAAGCATTGCTACTCACCCAGGGACTGAAGGAATAATCAGAGTGGTCACACTCAAAACAAAGATCAGTGAAATTAAACGGCCGTTCATATGCACAAATTGTGCATATTTCAATTGTGCAAAAGGAAACATCATTTCTTTCTCCATTTACAATAATCTGAAGATTTGTCACAACCAATCGAAAAAATACAGACAAGGGTCAAGAAGTTTAGTCCAGCACTTTTTCTGGTCGCGGTACAAATAAACCGACTTTGTCATATACCTGACAATTTTTTGCCATCCCCGAGTCACCGACGTTCTGTATGTGACAAAAATTGGTTGGTTCGGTCAACAAAATTAACGTGGTTGAGTTCCAGTTCAATTTTCTTTTCTTTTCGACATTCATTTCTGGGCATATTCCATCAACATGTTGCCAAAGATCGAGAAATCGCAGATACGCTTGAAATTTTAGATCTCGTGGTTGAAGAACCTTTTGTAAGTGTCGCGTTTCGGGTCATATATCATGCAATTGACTCTTCTTTCAACACACATCATGTGGGTAGGCCCAAATGGATGTTTTTATGATGAACGAATGTGCTAAGCACAATGAGAACGTAAGCGATCGCAAAGTTCATGATTCCTGCCATATTATCGGTCACTAGTTCGTGTCGGGAGAACGGGCCTTTATTTTCACATAAGTTACTCTGATTTTTGGCAGCTCCAACATTAAAGTCACCAATTATTATTCTGACGTCACGGTCCGGTATGGACCCCATCAGATCATACAAATTCATCCTGGAGTCCAAGAAGAAATCCAACACAAAGATTGCCGATGTCATCTCCACTGTAAAGCAACATCCAGCGTTGTGACACATCGTCTCCACGTTTTGGCAACCAGTTGCCGTTTGACCATTGCACGAATTGCTCGGTTAAATAATCCTCGGTCAAATAAATGTATTACCGTTGTGACTTATATTTGCTTCCCTCACTATACAACAAAACATTTTAGAGCTAAAATGTACTACAAAAAAAGGTTCGAATCTCGGCTTACCCGTTAATCTTAATTCGATGCAGCACATGTTGCGCAATAAAATAAACCCAAAATGACAGTTCAAAATACACAGCTGATCGAAAAATGTGAAAGAGATAGCACGATTTTCAAGTGCAAAATGATAATATCATTCCAGTCACACCAAACAAAAATTATATACAAATACGAAATTCATTCATTCGTAGTAGAACTTTCGCAGAATATAGACGTGTAATTGCGCGTGTGACAAAGAATAAGAAAAAAATTTTTGTTGTGATTTTGATAAATTGCGTTTCATAGTTAAAGAAGTAAAAACCCATTTTATAATTCGCGGAAAACGTGATAAACTGTGTATAAACTATTAATAAATTAGGGTAAATCGAATGTTAAGGGCACGATGAACTAAACAAAAAAAAAACGAATAAACAAAAAGATGCTTTTTTTTATACCAACAAACATGGATGAATTTTTCTCGTCTTTCATGTAACGCGCGAGTGTATTAGTACATTTTTTCGTATATTGTGTGAAAATTTTTCATTTTTCATATTTTTTTTTAATTAGTTTTTATAGTTTTGAATAATATAATGTTTGTAATTTTTTATACATAACAAAATAGTTTAGAAAAAAAATTAATTTTCATTTAAGTGCTTGTGTGTTGTGTGTGTGTGTAGTTATAATATCCTAGTTGGAAAAGTGTTTTTTATATGCGAGTGTATTAAAAGAAAATTAGCTTGAATGTGGTTGTGTGTATTTATGTTTTTCAACGACGACTAAAAATATGGATTCCTTGAAAGTCCCCAAAGGTAAGTTTTTAATATTATTATGAAAATGAAAAGAAAATTAAATGAAACTGTACGAATTATGGGGATTCGTATTGTAATAGGATCGGATCAAAAATTATTGTGTAGGGTAGTGTCATTCAGTTTGTTGTTGTAATTTATAGTCGGCAATCGGCATATGGTAACTGTCAAAATCATAATAATAATAATATGCGGTGATTACAGGCCGCTTTTAGTCCGTACACTACTCAAAATTCTAAGTCATCCTCTACCATGAGAAGCCATGGTCCGAGACCTTTGCGCAACCAAACGGTGTATTTTTTCAGATAGGTTGCTGCACCATCCGGTTAGGATCGGCTTGCAGAATGCGACCGTGCCAGCGTACTCAGTATCTTTTTACTTCATGGACGACATCAACTGTACAACCTAGGTGTCCAAATTTCTAGGCCTTTTCAATATTTTATTGATTGATGCGAATTGGTGTATCAATGCTTGTTTTCAGTCTTATGGCTTTGGACTTTCTAACTTCTTGTCCCAATTCTCCTAACATCTCAGCTTCCTCCACATCAGCTTATTTGTGTGTTTAGCATTTTGTCGACTGATGAAGTCCTATTGTGTTCCATTTGGACTTATCTGAGCATTAAATTGCCTAACACTCTTGAATACAAATCTCCCTGGACATTTCATTGCATCATCAGCATCTTCCGTAGATGCGTATATTTTGAATAATTGTAGTATTGCTTATTTTGACTGGAATCTTGCTGCTATTATTCGGCTGCTTACTGGTTTCAATTCGAGTATTGCTTTCTTTCTTCTAATTTTTCTCAGCCTTGGTCATGTCTGTCGTGCCTGCCAGAATGAATCAGGTACCTGTACACGGGTACCGGTCGAAACTGGATATTTTAAAATGAGATAAGGTTCAAAACGAGATATGGTACAAAACTGGATAAGACCATAAGACCATATCGGTAACCAATTTGTCCCCTGCGTTTGCTGGCTAAACACATCGATCATCAACGCTAGTCGATGATGAGTGGATTAACTTCCTTTTAATTACCATATAAACTACCAATTGCTAAAAATGTTCGATATACTCTAACATCGGTTGGCTCCTTAAATTTGGCAATGGCATCAATTTTATAAAGTGGTGGTTTGCGGTATCCGTACTCCTAACAAAGCTGATTTGGCATGATGGTTAAAATACCATGCTCCCTAAATCGTTCGAACACTTAGCGCAGGTGATCCATATGTGGTTCTCCGCTTACGGGAAAAGGAAATCGAATCCGCTCAACACTGTTTTGAATGGTTTTCGCGATATTGTTCAAGTTTAATTTTGACTCCTTCGTAGCTTCTATGATTCGATCAGCCCACGTAGCGAGCTTGTCCTAATCATAGCCGCTAACTGATAAAATGGCCTGCATTTATGATAAAATCACTGAACCAAAAGAGATTAGGGCATTTTGTTACCTATTTTTAGTCCTGCAAGCTAGCACATTTCTTTCAAAAAAATGTCGATGGCCGTTAATCTCCTAAATTTTTGCCGTAAGTTCTTTATTTAACTTCTTTCTCCCGATTCCATAATTTATTCGTTCAGCGGGTTTTTATGTGTTCAGTATTTGTTTGTTTATGGCGGATTTATGGCTTCTTCGTCTACCAGAGAAATTGTTTTGCTTTAGATCGCGGCTGTTATGCTCTTGGTTTCAAACCGCCATTGACAAAACCAGAGGAAAGGATTGGCCTTCCAAGCGGTAGAATTACATATTACATTACAAATCCAAGACACGATCCATGTTAGATTTTGTCAAAAGATTCTCCAAAGACTTTTATGATCCTACATCTTATACGTTTCATTTGTTAAGTTCTCAATTGGAGTATGGTGTGGTAATTTTCGGGGTGGGGGTCGGGCACTATAATGCTACTGCTAACAAGATTTTGATATTGTGCTTTCTCATCTTCGTTTTTCAGACCTTCATAGTCAACACGTAAGGTACGTTTTCCTGTGATCCCTCGCTTGTTCGAAACCTGCCATTTTAGCTTTGCGGTGACTAATTGATGATCACTGCCTATAAGTTTGGCAGCCGATAGATAAGATCTCACATCTTGGATGACCCGAAAACTTTCCTGAGATATTATCACATGATCAATTCGACTTCGGGGCGTCTTACGATGTTGCGTCCATGTTTCCAAGTGGGCATTTTTATTAGGAAACAATTTGCTAGTCACAATAACCTCGTGGCACTTCATGACCCCGTTTCAAGAAAAATTCCTTCAACCCAAAACGATTACCAATTCGGTCTATTCTAGCATGATTTTTTCTAGCATTAAAGTCTCCACGCATGCTATGTAATCCAAAACAGTTTTTATCACCTGGAGCCCAAAAAAAATTGTCATTGATAGTTTGAAAAATTTGTCATTGATAGTTTGAAAAATCGCAAAATTAATTTGGTAAAGCATCTGCGTTTGCTGATGTAACATTAAATAACCTTTTAAACGAATTTACTCCGTACTCCATCCAATATTTATGATTTTGTACTATACGTAGATGTATCTGCGTTCCAACTAGACGGGCCTCTTAGATAATGTATCAATGACGTTTAACAAAGCATCCCCAATGCAAAAACTTTTACTTTTCACTCACAGGATTGTATGGAAAATAATTTGAGAAAAAAAAAATTATTTTTGTTATGTTGGTGGTTGACTCATTCGAAAAATTAACAATCTTTTAACTTTTGCCTCATTCAAAAATAGAATGAAGTTAGCTACATTTGAAAATTAAATTATTTGTTTATAAATTGAATGTCAAAATATTATTTTCGTAAACAACCGATTTTGAGTTTGTTTAAGTATCATTGTGTGAAGTTCAAATAAAGTTTAATAATGGAATCAAAATTATTAAGGTATAAACAGAACCAGAGCGTCAACGAATAAATATATATTTCGCCAGAGAAAGCGTTTTAGTAAACATAACGAACAAAAGCGTCAGCGTATCGCGATATAAAAATAACAATAAAAAAATTTAAAACATGGCTGCTTAATAACCACTTTATTAAAAAGGCAACTTAAAAAAATAAAAAACAGTTGGCAACCTTGTTTCGCCGGCGATAAAATTAGAAATATGCTATAAACAGAAAAAGAGCGACACCGACGAGCGTCGACGCCTGTCAAATTAAAATACACTAAAAGCATAGTCGATGGCGACGACGATTTTTTCGTTGAAATAAATTTAGAGTCTATTTCTAATTTTATCAGTGTTAAACACTATCCATTTGCCAACTGAGTGTTTAATCGGTAACAAAATAATCTTTGATTTGGTCACGCATAGCTAGATTCTCTCTAGTGGAATTCTTTGCCCCAAATCTAAGGCATATTGAATTCTTCCTGCCCAAGCCAGTGGTTTTATCTAATACCAGCTTGCATTTCTTGTCGTCTTCTTTAGATAATAGCATTGGTGGTCGCTTATGTATAGTATAATTATGCAGTACAACGGTAGCTTTTACTATACTATTAACGGTTTTCGGCGATGCACGAATTCTTGAAAATAAAATGTTGAAGTACTCAAAACAAACCTGTCAAAGTCCTAGTTTAATTATAAAAAAACTGCGATATGTTCGAGTTTCCAGGTGAAAAGACCAACAACTTAGAGAACCTATAAAGAGTTTTACTATCTAACCATTTGACCTCTTGATTTCTATGGTTGCCAGGGCCCTATGCTCTGTAAAACGTTTCTAAACGACCATGATATCAGCCCTGAAATATTATTTCTTGGAACTTGTGGCTCTCCAAAAACTCGATGGCTAAAAGATGAAGACCATGTGTTCCAAGGCTATTCATTGCTTTACAATTAAATGATCTCGGCAGCCTTGGTGTTGGTTTTTTTGGGCTCCAGGTGATAAAAACTGTTTTGGATTACATAGCATGCGTGGAGACTTTAATGCTAGAAAAAATCATGCTAGAAAAGACCGAATTGGTAATCGTTTTGGGTTAAAGGAATTATTCTTGAAACGGGGTCATGAAGTGCCACGAGGTTATTGTGACAAGCAAATTGTTTCCTAATAAAAACACCCACTTGGAAACATGGACGCACCCTCGTAAGACATTCCGAAGTCGAATTGATCATGTGATAATTTCTCAGAAAAGTTTTCGGGTAAATGAATTGCAGATTCAAAAAAATATTTAGCGCGAAAATTGAATGAAATAATCGTTAAACAGACAAGACACGTCACAACATTCTCAATACGCACAAGATATGACTCAAGCGTTAAACCTCAAACGCGACGATTACTCTAATTATCAAGTTCTAATCTTGATGTCGTCCATGTAATAAAAGGCGAGCCACGTTCTACGTGCTGATCACGAATGGTACCGATTATTATTATTTCTATAACTCAATCAATCGGTGGAGTCTATATTGTCTGCGTTAAAAATACACTGGTTCTATCATATTTTTTGTGCTAATCCTACACAGCGATTTCTGTGAAATTTCCATGTAGAGACTGTTGTGATTTGATCAATACGAAGAACTACTTAGCAGTCAATTATTATTATTATTATCTGATAATACCCGGCTTGACATTTATAATTATAATGTAAACATTAAGTTTTAAAATGTACGTAAACATAAATCAATTACTTATTTTGTCTGATAGTTTTATTCATCGTATTGCATCATGCATAAACTATTTTATTTATTTGCTCTAACTATCGACTCGAGTTGTCGAGGAGTAGCCACATAGTTGTTTAGACTCACCAAATGATCGTTGTACCATTAGCATATCGTGACAGTTGCAAAATAATGCGAGGGGTTGGAGGGGTCTAACCTAAAAATAAATTACCGTCCCATAAGCTCTAGTCAATTTATCGAAGCTATTTCTAAAACCTAACGATACACATAGGTATACCTGACAATTAGGGAAGCTTACAGACAATACCAAATGTACTGTGCAACCAACACTCAACAGTAGTGTAAAAAGGATATTTTAAAAATATTTCAATGTAACCATGATTTGTGATTGACACGTGAGACGTGTCACGTGCTGTTAGATAAAGAAACACCGACAAAATTTTTTTTCGATTTCACAAATTCATCAATTAATTGTAGCTTCGGTTCTGCAAAAAAAATCCCTAAAAACAAAATCTATTAATAGGCCAATTTCTACAAAACCGTATAATTTACAATTAATTAATTTTTTACAACATTAAAATTATAAAAATTATAAAATAAATTAGATTTTAAAAAAATTATTAAACATTACAAATCAATTGAATTAACCGTTTTATGACAAATATGTCATAAAATCGCCGAAAATATAATTTATATACACTTTATTTGAAATAAAACTTTAAAATTAATAAAATTTTACCAAAAATATGTTTTCCTTGCATTACTTAGCCTACAATTCCTTCAAAATCATTAAGTCCCGGTTGTTCTGCCCAATAGGTCTTATAAGGTCGGACAACCAAGCAAAGGTTCACTCCACCATACCTTGCATTTCTTTAGTTGTTGTGGTGTTGTCTTCTGGTATATCAGTTAGAAGTTGCTTGCAATTCGAAAACCAATTCTTAAGGCACTTTTATGATTAATAAATGGTTTGAATATCAAATTTCAATTTAGCCTGTGGTTGGGGGCACTCTCATGTCTCGTAAAAAACTTCAATATGAGCATGTAATCCTTAGAATTCTACCACAGTACCCTTGGATTTTCGTAGGAGGCGACTAAACAAAGGTTGGGTCGCTGGGCAGAACCCCGTGGCCCAAGGCAATACGGTGCTTTACAGTGGAGATGACCTTAGCAATCTTGGTGTTGGTTTTCTTCGTGGACCTCGGGTGGAAAAGGTAGTTTTGGTTTTTAAAGTATTAACTGCTTTGAAATCTAAAACGTAAGTTTAAGCTAAGTTTACGCATGCGACTAGGGAACCTCTCAATCATTTGTCTTCATGCGCCCATTGGTGTAAGCCAACCTAAAGATTAAAACTTATTTTACAACAATTAGGATGATTTAATGGGATATCTACTAGAGGACGACGTCAGAATAGTGATTTGGAAACTTGAATGCTATAATATGCCAAAATCAAGCATTCTAATGTGAAATAAAGGTTCGACCTCCTGACATGATCTAGCAATCGATACTGGAGAAAAATGTTGTACTTTGCGATCGCGCACGACCTCATTGTGGCTAGCAGATTCTTTCCTCATAAAAATAAACACTTGTAAACATGGACACACTCTCAAAAAACGTCCCAAAGTTAAATTGACCATGTGTCAATTCTAAGGGAAGATCGCGGGCCAACCAACATGTGAGGTCTTATCGGTCGCTGTAAAATTTGTGGGCAGTGATCATTAATTGGCAACTGCAATGGTAAGATGGCAGTTTTCGTAAAAGTCAGAGATCACAGGAACAGGGAGCTTACGTTTCAAATCAATTTTTTGTCTGGATTTTGGAAATTTTCGATTTGTGAAGAAATTTTTTGATGTTTTTTCCGTAAATTTGGCTGAACTCATAAGAGTACAACAACTCACTAATGAGCACAGGTCACGTAACTTCTTTAAAGGAGTCACCGAATAGCACTATACTTTCAGACCTAGATCAACCGCCATTCAGGATCAGAATGGAAACATCCGTGTTAATATCGATCCATTGCTCGACGATTTACTCAATGTTCAACAAGTGTCAAATTATGTATTTGAATGGTGTCAAGTAAAGACTGCGGAGATGATCATCCTACGAAGAATCCACACTTGCCATATAGACTATAAAAAGAAACTGTTCCTTATAACATGATCGTTCATGTATAACTCATTGCTCTCATTGTAAAACACAAAAATGTCACTTAAAGCTTATTTACTTCTAGGTCGCGATATTTAAAAGCCACTTTGATGATTCGTGGTGGCATCTCTTGTACCTATATATTAATATCATAAACGAAAAAACCCCAAATTTGATAAGAAATTTACCCGAACCACTAACTTACTATAACTAACCGCGCATTCCGGAAACACAAAATTGTTGCTTCTATCAATTCGATAAATTATTCAACTGTAACATTAAATAATTTCTATTTATAGACTAATTTAGTTCTAAATTGAGGAATTCTAATATTACGGTTTTCTGGAATGTATACAATACATCATCGTTCTGTATATCATGTTACGTACGCGAGTGATTAGAATTTATAGAGAACTAAATAATTTATGCAGAGATTTCGGTGAAAGTCGTTTGGTATGAAATTTTTTTTTATGCTTTGTATACTTACATATTTGGTGTACATCCGAGACCAGCGATCATTTATTGAATTTAGTTAAATTTATGATTTTGATATGTGCGGTCGATATGAATTCAACTATACGAAAATCAGAATTATCCGGGTATAGATTACAAGAGCCCTACTGTTAGTTTCAATTATTTCGTTACTAATATAAATACAAATATGATTCAGGTCTAATTATGAATTTTATTATTACAGGGAAATCAAGTAGCAGTGTCACAAGTGGGTTACCCATTTCGATACGATTTAATGCGGGCGAGGAAAGTATTGAAAGTGGCACGAGTAAACCACCAAGTGAATCATTATCAAATAGTCCACAACAGGTAAGTTTTTTTTTTAAAGTAACTATGTAAAGCATTGTGCATAAATTATCTAAGTGGAACGGATACATTTATTTTAATTAAGTATTTGGTTAAGTGCGCGTTATTTTAATTTTTTTTTTTCGGTTATCGGTTCAGCTGTTTAAGTTTGTTTTTTCTACAATTATTTTGTTATCATATGACTGATATATGAATTCTTGAAATGGACAGATACCATAAAAATGTTTATTTGCGTGTGTGCTTTTGACTTACCCATTTTAAATATTGTGACTTTATTTACGATTTTCGGGGAATTCATTCATTGTTCAAATAGAATTGAAGGCTGTTTTTAAAATCGGTACTTATGAAAAATTCGATTCGATTTTCCACTCCCTAAATAATCAATCTATATATAAATAACAAAATGACAGTACAGGCGTGTTAGCAAAAAAGAAGGATAGATTTATCACAAAAATCGGGTTTTGTAGATCACCATTTTTGGCCGTATTTGTTTGCAAAGTTCTCTGGTGCTTATAAATCCCGAGAAAGCGTTGAGAAATGCACTTGATAAGTTGTCTGCAACTAGGTACATGTGAACAGCCTTGGTAGCCAGACAAACAAATATACAGATATGTTTTTGGTGGCGGTTTACCTCGAATTTATGATGAACAAAAACCGGACCACAAAAGTCCATTGCGGTTTTATAGAATTCCGATAAAATTTTTACACGCGAAACAGTGCGTACCGATTATTGGCCAACACTGATCACGTACAATTGACAGTAAAGCCTGAGGTCCGACATGTAGATTTGTATGTAGATATGTTATTACTACTCGATTCTGTTTTGAAATGCCTAAAAGGAAGCAGAATGGGATGTTTTGCTGAATAAGCCAGTGATTAAATTTGTAGTCGACCTCCAATGTGAATAATGCTATCTTTATCTAGAAAGAGAGATAGAGATTTCAGGTTTGCATCTTTGATAAAGTTACCTATGCTAAGCTCGTTAAAATCATAAGTCTCGTAGTCCATCGCATTGATCGGTCGTCGTATTCGACCCTTTTAGGAGATAACTTATTATTTTTGAAGCGACTGACATACGACATCGCCGCAACCTACTTTTGATAGTCATTTGAATAATGTTATTTGAAGAAATTTCAGGAATATCGTTAATGTTGGCGCTCGAAAAAAATTTAACCACTCGTGCTCGGTGGTAACATGTAAGTAACATGTATCCACGGATGAGATTCGCATAGATTTTGAATGGCACTGACCCTATTAGCAACGAATGAGTTCCAATATGTTGGAGTACCGAGAAATCAATTTAGTGCCGAATCAAATCAATCAAACGACGTTTCCACAGTAAAATGTATGTGGTCTAAAACCTTGGCCATCAGTTGTGCAAGAAAAGGGCAATGCATAATTCTAGCCGGACTAATGCCGATTTGTGTATTGGAGCCACTCTGAGTTTATTGTACATAAGAAGCACAACGTAGGTATCGTTGTCTAAATAACAACGTGTAAAAATAGCCGTGTTGCGTACGCCTTTTCACTGGCATCCGCAAATCCGTGTAGTTGTATGTGTTTTGGTTCCTCGATGTCACCAAAGATATGTGGAAGAACGGCTAATCCCCGTAAGTATTGCAACTCGGGCCAAAATATTTGCCATTCGATATGTATAGTTGCATAGATAAAGCTTGATCCCAATCGCCTTTTGGTAGCCACAATTGTTGAGTTTTCCAAGGACAACTAACAGAGACAAAAGGCCAATTGGATCGAAGATGCCTACTACTTCCGAAATCACAGAACGTTTTGTTATAAGTCCATCTGTAGAAATTTGGACGTTAAATTTGAAGATATCCTGCTCAAGTCTCCATAATAGTCCCAAGGTTTTGACGAAGGAATTGTCATCGCCATTCAGTCCCTTTTCACTTTCTGATTCGGGAATGTCACTTATACTGCGTTTGAGTTTGAACACCATTTCTGTAGAGTCTGAATTCGCTGCTGGAGCACGAGTAGAATCTTCTAACTCGCAAGGAAAGCTCTGAATGAAGTATCATATGTTGCTCGCTCCAATTCGTATGTTTCTAGACTCTGAATTGGGTCATCACGCCAATATATATATTTATAGCAGCAGTCATCGTCCTGCAATTAAATTTGTCTGTAGAATTTGACAATGTGATCGCGTAGGTGTGAGACCCGAAATGACAAAGAATCAAAAATAAATTAGTTTGCACTACAGGCCCTATTGATAGTAAATCATTGAGCTAATTGTCATTTGACGATTTTGCCGACCCATCGAAAACCACGTGCAATTTGGTGGTAGAAATGTCAGGCCTTTAAACACAGTAATGTGGCAAATATTGGTTAGATTAATTTTAGTTTTCGGAACTTGCTTCATATGGTTGAGAGCTCGACCAAACATTGCAAAAATTGACGATCTGCCAACTTGGTTGCAAACTTGGATGCTGACAGCATTGGTACCTTCTGGGATTTCATGCACCTTTCAATCCCTTTCCATTTGATCGTGCGCCGTAGTCGATATTGCCGTAATTACCAAATTGTCAGATGAGATTGGAGTGCTATCAATTTTTCCTGATATTACCCAGCCAAGTTGCGTATTTTGTAGGACTGGAAGATGATTAGGCAATTTAATTTGAGTTCAAGATTTGACGAAAACTTGTGCTGTGATTTACTGGAACTGATATGCCATCGATACCTAAGGTGATATTAGTTGTGATTTTTAATTTTGGGCCGAGACGTGAAGCTAGTGTTGTGGTCATTAAAGTCAACTGTGACCAGGAACCCACAAAGGTATGAGCGATAAATGGCGTTTCAAATTTATCTTACACAATTACGGGAGCTGTAGCAAGTATAATGTAAGGCGACCATTTTGGTGGCAATGCTTCACATAATGAAACAAAATTCCTTGCAGTTATCGATTTTGAAGTAGACTGTGGAGCTGTCATTGCTGCGCCAGCAGAAATCACAGGAACGACAGTTTTTCGTGCTATGACACCATAACTAAATGAAGCATAGTATAGTAGAAAAAAAAACGTTTGTATCTGATTTGGTTTGTCACCAGTGCCTAAGTATTGACGTTGCAAATGTTCAGGTCAGTGACGACATTTTCCTTGACAACAAATGAAACGAGCAAGTTTGTCTGAGCCCTTGTCGTGTTGATTGCGATGTATCGTGTTTTGAGGGTTGTCTGGTTGCCGAGGATTGAGGTTGATTTGTTTTCAAAGAATAAATAGATGGCTGACTCTCCAACCATGGACAAGATGCATTAATCTTTTATTGATGGATTTTTTTACGACATCATAAGAACCAATAGTTGAAGTTGGTGAGTAGTCAATCCATTTCGACCTTGTATCAGCATTAAATTTCGAGACGATTCTCGATGAGCTAAAGACCGAATATGTGAATTAAAATGATCAACAAGCTCCATTAACCGCTTAGGGCATGACTTGTTCAGAGGCTTAAATAAAAATTTCCTTCACTTGATTCCATTTCCTTGTAATTGCAAAAGTTTATCTTCAGCGTCGGTTTCGGTCGTATAATTTTTCAAAATGCGAGTCCCGTTCACGATGACAATCTACTCTTCGCTTTACCTATGAATAGCTTGATGCACAGAATCAGCTAAATCCATAGGTGTTTCTTTGAAGAGAAGCTGGAGTTTAAATCGGCTCTCTGGACTTGTAAGTTCCACTGTAAGTGCACTTGAAAATACTTTTCACAAACAAAATGACATTCTTATCATTGACGCTATCAAGTTCCCAGAATTTTCTTAAGCTCTTGTCAATCGATATCAATTAGTTCGTCTGACAGGTGGGCTGTTATATACATAAATGCAGGCTGATTAATTATTTTAAAAACAATTTTTGGCGTCACGAGTATTTTCACTTTGAATTCGGGAATATGTTCTGGTTTGAGCTTTAGTCTGTGATATTAGTTACCTGGACCACAAATAAATATTAAATCTGTGCCTTGACTCTCCTAAACCTCTTATAAATCGATAATATAGCATGTTTATGAGCCAGAGTTACGCTTTCTAGAGTCAAGGGTTCGACACGTTTATGTGGGAAGGTCATCAAAAAATACCATAGTTAAAGCAAAATATAAATTATGTTTTTGGATAGAAACGTAGAACTCCGGTGAATTATTTTATATTAAAGTCAATAGGTTCTACATTGTAAGATAATTATAATCTATAAATTAATTTCAAACAAACTTATTTTTTGGTTTTTCAAGATGTGGAACATAATATTACTTAAAAATAAATCGACTTTGTTCACTCGGGAAAGTTAAATATATAGTTGTGGAACAAGTATAGTGCAATTTAAATGAAGTACATTTATATTTCCTTAAGTGTATTACTTAGATTGGTCAAAAAGTTAAAAATATTCAAAGAGGTGTTAAGTTTTAAATATGGTACTTCGGATTTTAACGAACCAAAACGATTTTTTATTATGGAAAAATTATCTTTTATTATAACGTTTAAACATGTGGAACATAATTATATCATCTATAATTTGCTTTCTTTTACTACTTTCGTTCTATCAATTGGATGTGAAAATAAATTGGCTTTGTACAATCTGGAAAGCTATTAAATAAACAGCTGTGGAACCTATTTCTGAAAATAAAACTTATTGTTTAATTTATTTACTAACTAATTACTCAGCCCTATAAGTAACATTCTATCTTTAAAGAAATGTTTGCATAATTTTGTGACTTTTAAAACTGTGGAACATAACTTTAGTATTTGAATGTCCTCGTTTTTTAAGACTTTACTCTCGTGCGAGTGAATAGCGTAAAATTTTGCGAATTTTAAAATCGTTTTGTAAAATTAATATTGGTTTTAATTTAACCTTATATTTTATTGTGGAATTTGTAGAACCTATATATATAAATTATTTTATGTTCCTCGAATGATAAGTTTATTCGTTGTAATTATATTCAAGCATGAATATGCTTTTCCATAATATGAGTTAATTACTTATTAGTGTTAAAATACACTAATAAGTAATTGGATTCAGTCCTTAAATAAGAATCAACAATTAGTTGTAATTTAATTAGCAAATGCCAGCACTACTTAGAAATATAATTTAATGTTGATCACAGTTGCATCACTTATTTATTTCAACACCTTTATCATTGTACTTTACAACTATATGTAAATATTAAAGTTAAATGTGTGGAACCTATTCTATCCTTACGAGAAATTGAATTATTTCAGTTAAACTTAGTACAAAAGAATTTCATGACATTTTAACTTAATTTAAGGGTTTTAATCTCGTTACTGGATGCAACTTGATGTGGAACTTGTTTTAAATTGAATAAAAAAATAATTTTAAGACCTATTTAGGTAAAAAACAGTATAAAAATGTAAAAATTGTAAAATTAAAAGTGGTAGGGCATATTATGAGGCTCTGGACATATCAGAGGATAATTCTCAAAAATCTAGAAAAATTTTCTAAATTTTATAACGTAATTAGTACAATTTTTACTTTAACAACCAATACAATGTCGAACCAAATTTTCATATGACTAATAAACATTTTATTAAACGTGTGAATCGTTCGCCTGCCACAAAAAATAAGTCCCGCACCATATTTTTCGCAGCCAATCCATATACGATTTTCCATTTCCATATTTTTGGATTTATTATTACTGGCAGACATTTAGGTAACCGTGATATGCATTTACAGCAACGATACACTAAAAATTAGTAGTCGGTGTTGTTTACGTTTATCATTGATATTTTAATTAAATTATAAATATTCACGTTAGTCAGACGTGATTATCTTTAATTTTTGGATAAAATATAATTACATATTTATTTTTTTGACATTTTTCAACTTTCATGTTTGAAATTAGCTTCATTAAAATGTGTACGCAGTGTTTTGCACAGAACAATTAAATTTGATTGTATTTTTCGTAAAGTTGCAGTTCTGTATTCTAGATAACAATAATAATAATATTTGGTTTTTACAGGCCATTGTTTTTACAGGCCCGTATCTCAACAATCCGACTCCTACGAATTCGATTCTGAAATAGATTTTTGTATGGTTTTAGACCAACGGAAGGAGACAAGTTATTCGATTACCAAAGCAATCGCGCAAAAGATCAATTGTTTCTGTTGCTATGTGACATGTGGCACCATCCTTTTGACCAAATCAAAAACCACACTTTATATGTATGTACAATCATTTTCTGTGGATTTTGTTAACAAATCCATCTAGTTGAAAATTTACTTCATAAATGAAGCACTTTTCAATTTTGCACTTTTTCTGAAAAATTCGTAATCAAATCCGAATAGCTTTTTTTTGAGTTATTGAATCTTGTATTGTTGGTATGCATCATTGGTGGTGTTCTGTCGCACCTATAATGTCACCAACACGCTATTTAAATTATAATTATCTAAAACTCTATACCTGAGACACAAACGCAACAGACGGTATTTACATATGATTTCAGTTAATTACAAGCTTTGCGGTTATAAGAAAATTTATATTTCTTTTGTTAATCGATGAATGAATCATTTCAATACGCGGTTAACCTACGTACGAATGGTATCGTAATAATTGTTCGCGCATACATTTGTTAAGGTCGACGACGGTCAATGTTAGTTGAAAGGCAAAATTAAACGCATGAATGATGTATACAAAACATGTTTTGGTTATTTCTTATGGATTTGATTATTTTCTTAATATCGATTCTTAACATATGTTTGTCTTAAGTATTATTTTATCGTAAGGATGAGTGTTTAGAGGTTTTGAAAAAGGAAATAGTAGTTGGATTATAATAATAATTGGTTTTATAAGCGTTTACTTGCACTGAATTTGATATTACTGCCATTTGATCTATATATACCCTTTTTCGATAGCTGCTTAAACTCAACTAGTTAGCCCTTCGATAAAAAACGAAAGGTCCTCAATAATTTGCCATTTAAAATCATATTGAACTCTTTGCATGTATCTTGCACGGAAATATAAAAAATTTCCAGTATTTATTTCACATTACTTTTGATAGGAAAAATGGATGCCCTGAAATGTTTCACACTACCAAAAACCGTTCGTGAAGTGACTATCAATCAACGTGGACTGCCTTCGTGTGCAGGCTCCATAGTTTTTGCTGCATTAATCCACTCTTATATTAATAACGTAGCTTTTATTGTCTCGCTCGTGTTAGGCAAGTCGCTTGTATAAAATATAATACTGGTCCCAGGAAGCTACTTTGGGGAACGACTGCTGATATTTGTTGTAGGTCGGAAACCTCTTCTCATTTAACGCTTAAATATCGGCTAGTAATAAATGATTTCAGAATTTGAAAGTTTTCATTTGGTAAGTCTCGGTGGACTTGGACTATATGCAGTAAGATATATTAAGTGCTTCGATGCTTTTAAAAGTTTTTTCAATCATTGTAATATCATTGATGACCTTAAAATTTCCTGATTTTTGTGGAATTGGGCGTTGCTGCCCAGATGCTCGCACTTGTAAAAATGTGTTTCTTTCACTTATCATACTTGGTATGGGTGTAAAAGAGTTTCACTGATTTGTATTGTTATTTGCTACTGGCATTTTATAATGTGATGGAACTTGTCGTAATATATCTTTATTTTTTTGTAACATTTTAGCAACAATACAGCCTATATATAGCAGAATGATTTCCAGGGCATTTCACACATCTTGGCTCTCTATTGAAAAATTTCTGTGTATATGGTTACAGCCTTAGCACTTCTTGCATTGCGGTATTAGTCCAGAGGTCTTTCTAAGTGTTTCCATTCGAGATCTCACGTTTAAGATAGCTCTTATATTGAAGATGGCGTCAATATTTTCTTTGGCATCTACCATGCAACCAAGGCATCCAGTACGATGAAAAAAAATATGTGATAGAAAAGTTCCAGCAATACCCATATATCTATATTTCGTGATTTCCGAGCGATAACTGGGTTCATGCGGAGTTTCTGGCCTCGTTAACTGTCACGGAACACATGTTTGTCAGATTTGATTCATGGATGACAAGTATGTAAAGTTTTGAGGATGATTGCTGTCCCGCTTTTGAAATTATTGTTCGGTTACACCAAAGAAAGCAACCAGGAATTGGAGAGATTTTGTGTCGACGAACGTATAGTACGAGTAAAATCAGTCACAGCGATCTGACTTATCTGGCCATCCCCTTAACGCCCAGCTTAGGGCTTTGATGAGGTCATGTTTTTTTTAACCGATATCTTGAGCCTCGAGTACGACCAACACAACCGCTTCCCTGATTAAAACCTCTTCCAGCTATTTTTCGCCGGGTGTGTAGACTGGTAGGGAATTTAGACAATCGACATTACCCAGTGTTCCCCTGAACGATAACAAATTTCGTAATAGTATGACGATATGAATATACGACGTTGGAGCATCTGTGCAGCCATAAAAGATAGAATTTGTTATTTTGCCTATGCAACATAGGCAACAACCACTAGTCTAGTAAGCGATGTAAAGGGTCTGCGTTGCTAGCATTTTCGGGAAGAAAAAATGATAACATTTTAACAGCCGCAGAAAAGACGAATGGTCTCTTGTTTTCGGAAACTGCGGTTTGATTTTGATACCCAGAGTATCAATTTTAACCCAGAGAAAATCTAAGCACTACACTCCAATTTTACACTTGAGATTGTGCAATTGCAGCTATGAATTTTAGTTGCACGATAATACGGCATCAAGGTAACCGGCGGGCTCTCGCTCGTCCGATCCTGATATCATGACGTCATCGAAATAGGGCATCACTTCATGTATCTCCCTTGATTTTTAGTGAGCTACTGCAATATCCCGAGAGCTGAGGTAATACTAAATTGGAGTCGTGATGTAAAAGCTCCTTTGTGGGTATACTTTTGTCTGCAACCGCAATGATTTTTGGTCTAAAATGGGCCTTCAGGGCTTTATTTAAAGTTGATTTATAATCACCACATATTTGGTTCAACCGGTCAGTTTTACGTACTGGCACGATTGGTGTATTCCAAACTCAAAATGCCACAGACACCAGTATTTCCTGACAAACAGGTTAGCTCTGATTTTACCAGCCTGCCCCTTCAACGCAAAAGGTATACAGCATGGCGGTAGATGAATTGGTCGCACTGATTTGCTGAGTTGAAGATCTTTAAAATGGCCCAGTTCATTCGAAAAAAGTTGATGATAACGTGAGTGATATCCTGAATAGTACGAGATTCGAGAGAATGCGCACTGCTTGCAAGAATATGCCAAGGGGCAGTGAGCTTCTAGTATGTTTGTGCATGCAATTTCTGATGGCATGAGTCACACATTGCAAATGTGCATACCAAAAGCGCTGATTATCTTTAATATAGGCCCGAAGAGCAGTGATGATATTTCGGTTAACGCTCTCCGATGCGTTTACCTGAGCAGAGTACTTTGAGGAAGACAGATGTTGTATTCCATGTTACAAAAGTTTTCAATAATTCTCGATTTAAAACCACAATCGATTAAGTTTACGCCAAACATCAGAAATATCTGAACTTCCAGGAATTTTACCACTTCCGCAGCGGTGGCTTGTCTAAGTGCTCAACAACAATTAAAATTGAGGTGTTGCTTTTGTCGGCTCATGGGTAAGGACCCAGGAAGTACTGGTAGATCCAAGATAAGGACGAATAATATAATTGACTGCTTTGTTCTGCTTACACAATTCACAAGCTTAATGTAGTCCCCTACATTTACTCCTTCTCCAGAGACCGCATTTTAGCTACATTTTCTTTTCTCTATTAGGATTACGATTGTAGTTAAGGACAATGACTGTAAACTATAGCCCTTCAAGTGGACGAAATTTCCTAATAGCCATTACCGCAGCGAGACAATCCTGCCCCGTCACACTATTGTTTATATGAGTGCCAGTTAATTTTTGGGACATGATAGCTATCAGTTCGTCTGCTTCTTCCAAATCCCTCTGAAAAAGGAATGTTCCAATTCCTCTCAATCTCAATATTTGAGCCTCTTGGTGCCACTGGAATTTTCGCCTCTTCTCCAAAAGGTCTAAAAAGGAAACGGTAAATTCAAAGTAGTTCTTTATAAACTGGCGATACCACCCCAAGACGGCCAGAAACCGTCTAACCTGCCAAACAGTTTTTAGTATCGGGAATTCTACAATCGCTCTGACCTTGTCTGGATTCGCCATCAGTCCGACGTCACCAATCACATAACCGAGATATTCGATATCCCTTACAAGGGATTTGCTCTTATCAATGTTAACGGCAATATCAGCTTTAGTTAGTCTTTCGGAGACGTCAGCTAATAAAAAAACGTTCTTTATAGCTAGCAGATTGTAGGGAATCACTTTATTTATTAACCGGCACAGGATCTGAGGCGCATTGCAGAGACCGCATGGCATAGTCCTAAATTGGTATATAGGGGACGTCCATCGATGGTAAAATCAGTTTTATCTCTCTAGCCTGGATCTAATGGAATCTGCAAGAAGGCATCCGTTAGATCCAAACTCGAGATGTATTTAGTTGTATCTAACCTACTTAACAGACCCTTGACCAAACGGAGTGGGATGCACCTTCTTGTCGCCTTATTTAATTTTCTGGTATCCAGACATAGTCTTACTTTTCCAGTTGATTTCCTCACAATAGCCATCGGAGAGCTCCACTCGCTGTGACTTTCCTCAATAATCTTAACCTGTAATATTCGGTCTAGCTACCGGTACATTTTTTGTTGAACCACCGAAGAGCCCGCATACTACCGTTGTTTAACAACAGGAGCATCTCCGACATCAATACTATAGGCATATAATCAATGTGGTACACCTTAGATTACATTTTTCGTAGCTCGGTAAGATTTTAATTATTGCTTGAAGACGGTTCCGCTTGTCTTGGGTCATGCTATGTTGTTTCGGGAAGTAGTCGCTGCGACGGAAGTATTTCCGAAACAAAAGTTAGTTTGAGTCCGAAAAATTTTCAGAAATCACATCCAAGATAGAATTGATAGTCCAGCTCCTTTGTTGCCTATATCGCTTATTGACGCTTCACTGAAAAATTTAAAAAATTTCAGAGTTGGGATTGAAAATTCTGTATAATATAGAGAGGCAACGGACGGACCTTTACCGATTCCGAAAATAATTAATTAAGCGAAGATTATTATGGGTTTTGATTGCGTTAAGAGATTTTTTTGAGTTAAAAGATGTTGAGGAATTTATATATGTTTGGCTATTTCTGTTAGCATCGGTGTTCGTTCCGTCAAAGACTATCATTGGTCTGGGTCTCAATGTTGCGATAGTGCGTTAATTCGGGAACCCAGTTCTCCTCATCTCCGACGGACATCACTATAGCATCCACCTTAGTTTCATATTTACAATAATTCTCACTATTGCATCAAAGTGCGTTAATTTGATCTACCGCAATGCCAAAGTTTAGTCCATTATCGCTCATTGAACTATAAAAATCTCGTTGCTCATACAAGACACCATCAAACGTTTCATTAATATGGCGATTTCGGGATGACATATTTAATTCAGGAGCATAGTTCATTAACTTCCACGCGACCTCCGCAGCGATACAAACACTGACTAACTCTGACATTGATGTATGTATATTCCATTTATGGATGGGAGTAGCAGCTGCAAATCCAATTATAAATTGAATTTAATTTGGAAGTGTTTTTTCCCATTCGCATCGAGATAGTTTATAGATGTGTTCAAGATGAAGTGTGTGTATGTCCATTCTTTGATTACCAACCGATCCACACATTTCTTCTTAGCTAACTTAAATACGATATTTTTGTGCTATTATAGATAATATCTGACTTCTTCACAAAGTATTAACTGAACATTTTTTTTTAAATATATTTTTCAGACTGACGATATTAGCTGGCACAAAGAATTTTTACAAAGTAGTTTCTTTGGTCGAAAACGTTCGGGTAGCATAGAAGAAAAATTATCACAATCGTCGATATCGTCGAATGGATCAAAAGAAACTGATAAAACAAATCTAATTGGAAATAATGTGAATACAGGAAAAACATGGAAATTAATTAAGGGCAAGGTGACGCAAGCAATGGAGGATATAAAATCATCAAAAGGGCAGGATATTATCAATAAAAGTATGTATATGTATATAGAGTTTTGTCTCGAAATAGAATTTTTATTTTTTATTAAATCTCCCAACCATTGGCAGGCCCCCTGCGGGCGCATCTAATATTTTTTTTTTTATATAATGCGATGTGTTTTTTATATGAAAATATGTCAGTTTTACTTCTCCATATACCCACAGTATGCTAATTCTAAATTTATAAAAATAAAATCGATTTTATTATAGGCTTTTGAAAGGCTATTAATGTCTATAAGGTATTGTATAGGGTATATAGACAGGGATATATTTATGGATTAATCGAAAGCTAAGGATGTTGTTATTTGACGAGGTCATGGCAAGTATATTCATAATGTTTTGTCGATTCGATTCGATTGTTTGACAAGAACTTTATCAAGTGGGTTTATTGATATAATGTTAAGCAAATAATTGTTGGTACGTGCTTTACATCGATTACAAATCGACGATTTATCATTCATTCAAAAAAATGTTATTATCTAACGAAATTTTAAAAATTGCAAATCCTGAAAATTCGTATAAAAGTAAACTGAAATTCTCGTAATAGATAAGAAGGTTCACGGGAGAACATGCAACATTTTTCAACTGTTAATTCTAACGAGGATAATAATCGTGGTTATCGAAATCAATTCAACATTGGCATTATGGAAGCCAGTATGATGTAAATCAAAGCCAAAGATGGTCAATCTAAACTAAAATAAATCCTTTATTGAAGACTAGTACGAGCTATAAAGGCTCTAAGAATTACATTGAAGGAAGACCAAAACCAGAGATAACCGAATTATTTAAGTGAACTTTCTGCACCCAAAGTAGATTTTATTCTTTGTAAAAGGCGTATACAAATTAAAAACGCCAGTTAATTCAAACCCTCCGATTAGACTGACAGTTAAAAATAGAGCCTGAGAAAAATGAAAACCAAATGTCGTCACATCGACCAATAGGCATATGCTTCCAACTATATATCGAAACTTTTTGAAAAATTATACTATTATTGGAAGAGCGTCAGGTTAAAATAGACCATCAGTTTGGAATCCAAAGCCAACGTCGAACTATAGAGCAAGTGCACAGGATTGTAAATACCATTAACTCCTTTGAGGAAAATAAATATTGTTCTGCTGTCTTTCTGGATGTTGCACAAGCATTTGAAAAAGACTGGCATGAGAAATTAATTTATAAATTTAAAAAGCTATTGCCAAACCAATTTCACTTAGTTCTGAGAAACTATCTTTAAAGGCACTAAATCGTAAAACAAAATGAGTTAACTTCTGGTTTAAATAATATTAAAGCAGGTGTTCCACAAGGCAGCGTCCTTGGACCAAGATTATACTTGTTATACACAGCTGATCTACCGTCTACTAAAAACACTTTGCATCGCCCCATACGGACGAGTAGAATCATAGGAAAAGAACTGCGCCAATAACTGAACAACTGAATCCGAAATGCGCGTTGGCTTTACCATAAATACTGAATGCATTATGGTAGTTATACGAGATAAATCCAGTATCACGGGAAAAAATGAAGGTGATGCATTTACGGAAGATGGAGTTGTGACTGGCGATGAGTGATATATGTTGAAGGCGTTAAAAGTGACATTCGTTTTTTGGGCGATTATAACGAACTCCCTCACTAAAATTCCGATTGGCCAGATGTCAGGTTGAAGTAGTTTGCTGAACAACGCTGGGTCAACTCCAATCTTCGCCAATTAACGCCAATGCATATCCTTGAAAGCATAGATATTTAAAGCCTGGATATTTGACCTTATTGGAAGTTGATTTTCACTGCTCTCCAGTTAACTTTTTTGTTTGTGAACTCAACATTAAGTAATTTCGTTAAATTTAGCTGAATTCGCCATCTCTTTGCCAGTTACTCAGTATATGAGTGGTCTTTTGGAATTTGCTAGTTGCTTCTTCTACATTGTTACCGATTGCTAAACTTGCAGTGTCATCAACAAATGTTGCTATGTGAGTTTCATTTGTATTTGACAAATCTCTTGTATATATAGGATATACAGAATTGGTCCCAGGATATTACCTAGTGGTACTGCTTCTGATATTTTCGTTAATAAAGAATATTCAGCTTCACCATTTAACCAAAATGACGGTCATCTATGGGGTTTTAGAATCTGATAAACAACCCAGCAAACAGCGCAGTTCACGTAATTTTATTAAAAGAGTCACTGTGGACTGCCCATATACGTTCATACATTTTAGTGCATTCAGTCGGAATGTTAATACTCTACACATCATTGTTTGCTGACTCAACGCTGTTTTTGCGTCCTGTAAGTTTGGTTTTTGTATTCTTGTGCTATTTGTTTTGTAATATTCGCAGATTGCGGACAAACTTTGCCGCCGTGGGACACCACCTTCCGCAAAACTAGCGGTTTTGCTTTTCACCGAGACTAAAATAATAAACACCGGTGATTCTTGGACCATCGGTATTAAAGGTTACTTCTTAATCCATTGGTTTATTCACCAAAGAATGCTGGCCATTTATATCCAAAACGGTATACATTTTTCTATTTCCAGTTTTTTAGGCCAACGTGTGAATAATGATTTCTGCTTTATATGGGTTAAAATCTATGTCTCAAAATATACTCTCTTCCTTTGTGAACTTTATCAAAGCCCAAATATTTCATACAGCGCCGCTCAGTAAAGATTTTATGTTAGATTCCATTTAGCTCTTCCTTCAGAAATCACTAAATGCTGAAGTCGCTGCAGCAAGTATGTCCACAATTACAAGAGGCTTCCAAATTTTTAAAATTCCGTGGTTATGCCAAGAAAATGTTCCTCCTAAACGACGATTATGGCACTATAAAATTCGGCCAGGGTAGGAATGAACAAGTTCTTTCAAGAGTACGAATGCCACTCTCACAGGAATGGAACAGTTTATTCCTTCCATTCACTCTAATTCAAAAAAATCAGGCAAATTTGCAATTGCAGAACAGCAATCGCCAATAAAGAAGCCTCTTACCGCAAATAAATAAAAACCCCGTCAATTGAAAATTTAGCTGAATTTAAGAAGGCAGTAAGTGTAGGATCCTTTGAATTATCTTACAATCGCAATCGTTTCAGTGCTTTCCAAACTACTTAACCATAATCAATTTCTAGCTGATAAAATATTTGGAAGATAACCATCTAATTTCTGTTCGTCAGTTTGATTTTCGCAGAAGGCGTTCAGTAGGTCACTAAATTAATTTTGACACTGAACAATGGATCAGGTAGAGCAATAGAATTCATCAATCTAGTATTTTATCTCGAGTGACAAAGGTTTGCTGAGCAATTTTACGGCATTGGCCTTCACGATAATTTTTTAGATAAGAATTTTCTTTGTCGTTAATATCCAAGTGGTTGTGGATGGCACGACTTCCGCTCCACATTTCTTAACATTTTTTCTAATTTTCATCAATGATCTACCAACAAACTATC
The DNA here is from genome assembly GCA_963556175.1 of Tipula confusa. Taxonomy (NCBI): domain Eukaryota; kingdom Metazoa; phylum Arthropoda; class Insecta; order Diptera; family Tipulidae; genus Tipula; species Tipula confusa. The sequence continues at coordinate 28,605,373 of OY744476.1, forward strand.
AATTCAATACACTCCTACCCTGATAACAACTTACTTTCCTTCCATCTTTTACTGTTTACATTCATCATCGTGAAACGACATTCTCGTAGAAAGAACAGAAGGAAATGAAGGATCGCCTTACGCGTGATTCCAATTTAATTATTGAATGAGGTGAAGTCATCATGATTGCATTTAATCCCAGCAAATTTCAATCCTGTGTTTTTTCTGGCCAAACTGATGGTTATTCACCATCTTTTCTAACTGATGAATCCAGCATATTGTGTCGTATTGCGTCACTATCAAATTGCGTCGTATATTCTTTAATACATTAGCGACGAATAAAGAAAGTACGATCATGCGATAAAATAGAGATAACAAAATATAATTTATTATAAAGATCAGCAATTATGATCAGTTGACAGTTGGTATAGTAGATTAATTTTATTTATATAAATACTTAAAAATTTAAAATAGTTTAAATTTTTTTGAACGATAACGAAATGAAGACTAATACTTCAATGCTTTGTTGAAATAAAAAGGGTTATTAACTCATTATCGAGGGTTAGTTCGTTAGATTAAAAAATGATTGATTAAAATGTCTTACTATCAAAAAATTATAAACATGATTCTAATCATTAATGCTCCGAGTAGGTGAAACATTGGCTAAAGCTGCGGGGATCTCAATCGGGTATACATAGGAAATAAAATTAATTACGATCGGTAATGGCGATGAACAAACCTATGATTCCTTGTTGGTGTGCACACCGTGGAATGTACGATCGCTCAGTGTTCAGTGCATGTACGATCGTCCTTGGTTAGACTGGCAACCTTGTAAAGTTTAATATACTACTTCTAGCGTAATTTTCCTTAAGAGTTGAAAAAAACTTCTACCGATCATGTGAATTATATAAGATTTTTATACTTTAAGGTTGCTAATCTGATTATGATCAGATGAAGATTGTTTGCCATAAAGCTTGAACGCTATGTCTTCGTTTTTTTAAATGTTCAGTTTAAATTGGATGTCTGCAAAAAATCTAAATTGGATTTAAAACAGCGTTCGTTATAATCAATTTCGAACCTGTACACACAAAAAATTAATCGTGGTTGATGTTCGGAAGTGTAGGATCACTTCAGATTTGTTAAAAAATTATATAATCGGCAAGTTAATATGATCTGTTTACCAATCATCAAATATGCGATCATACATTTTAAAACGATTTTAAATACAAAATGTTTAGTCTAGATAATAAATAATGTTTGAGTTATTTAAAAAATTACGATCGGGTTGGTTTAAAAATAGAAAATGCAATGGTATTTAATAAAACAAAATTACTAAGTTGCGTTATAAAATATCAAATTGGTCAAAATCAAAACTTATATTTCGATTAATGTTTTTATCAAGACCAGTTATAAACATTCGTCGATCACAATAATAAGATCGTAATTTGTTTCCTAATATGATAAATTATTCTTTTTCAAAAAGTATCTCGAGTTCTTCAAACGACTTTGACAGCGATGTAATATTATGTTTATATATATATATATATATATATATATATATATATATATATATATATATATATATATATATATATATATATATATATATCAAATCAAAATATGTATATCATTGAGAGAATATTGATATAGTTACGATCCAAATTTGATATTAAGATCGAATGATCTCGAGTGGTTTAATTACGATAATCCCTTAAAATAAAAATTTATGATCACGTTAATTATATTTACTTATAATTGATTAAAGAAATGATTTTTATTACAAAATGTGATCTAGAGTGATCTTAAATTTAATTTAAAATATTCTTCAATATTTTGCTGCTATAAAAATATTATTCACTAATTATCGAGCGATAGCTTCATACCAGACTTGTAATTTTCTTCGAAATATTTGTTTAAAAAATATATTATTGATTGAAAAGTCAAATGTATAAATGATTCAGAACTTGTAATCTGTGTATACTTGTTTGTAATTAAAAAAGTAAACGTTCTTGATATGGTACTGGATTTATATCTGTAAAATACGCCATATGGGAAATATGCGGACGTTTTAATACGATCTTGAACACAAAATGTTTAGTCTAAAGGTAAACCATGTACAGCTTAACTCAGTAACTAAGATCACGTGTTATAAGAGATATAATAAATAATGATCGTGTTGTATCAAACATTACGGTCGAGAGATCGTTTTTAGTAAAACCATGAAATAAAATTGCGTTGAAATTGTATCAAAAAAAAAATTGTAATTGTATTAAGCATCGTTAAGATCGTTAGAAACGGATAATTTTTAGAAAAAACGTTTTATATCAGTAATTAGGATCACTTGATAACATATAGCGATTACATACTCGTCGATTGCAAATCTATATAAAATCGTAATTTGTTGCAGAAAGTGACAAAATATACGTTGCAAAATTCAGAGATTGTTAAGTGAATTTTCGTTTTAATAATTCCACGATCATTCGATCGATGGTGTACCAAATAATTTGTAGTCTTAATAATTGACGATTAGAATAGATATTAATAATTGACGATTAGAATAGATCTTAAGCATGGTTCTCTAATTTTAAAATAATGATCTTTAACCTCTACATACAAATAAAATAATGTTGAGTCACCCTTCGTTTCTTAAAAACTTGTTCTCTTTTGATACAAAATCTAATTAAATCCGTTTTATATCGTTAGTATCTCTAAATAATCAAAAGAAATACAAAACTCTTTGCATACACAAAGAGCACATCTCAAATCTATCTAAAACATGTCATGTACATAGACTATACTAAAATATGTAAATGAAACATCGACTACAAATAAGCAGCATAAAACATACCAACAACCACCACAAAAAAAAAGTTCAAGGTTTTATCTTTGCGAGATAAGAGCACGCGAGAGTGAATAATTTGTTTAGCCGCACAAAATAATGTGTAAAATCGTATAATTATTGAATACGAATATTGGATTAATTATCCCAGTTTTGATGCAAATTATAATTTGTTACACTCGACTTGGTATTTAGTGTAGCATATGTACGATAAGCTTACGGGGGTCATGTTTTTTATTTCATATGTATGTGCATATGTATGCAAGATCGATTTTCTATATTATAAGAATCGTTAAATCACAATCGCGATTGTAGTAACAAGGGGGAAAATATAATGCCCTAAACAAACTCGACGCACAATACACGCGTAATACGCGTCTATATGTCAAAGACGCGGAAAACACAAATAAAAAATTTTTCAATTTTTAGTGGAACATAACTAAAATATTTAAAAATCTACCACTAATTTATGTTTTATATAAAACTGACATTTCGAAATGAAACAACGTAAAAGTAGAAATGATTTCTACTTTTACGTAAACTACGCGCATCCACTATATATTACTTCATATGATTCCATTGATTTTACTTTTACGCGCGTAAATACGCGCGTATTGCGCGTCGAGTTTGTTTAGGGCATTAGACATTTCGCGCGATTTTGATTTTTAACTGTACGAGGGTGGTATGATAAGTAACCTCGACATATCTTGTGGAAAGCTTCCTCATATTTAAATTGTTGCTTTACAGTGAAGATGAACAAAGCAGTCGATAATCATATGTGTAAGCTACGTTTAGACATGCGTCGTGCCAATCTGTCAATCATTTGTATTAAAGACTTATTTTACGACAATGTGAAAACGAACATTATAAATTTCAAATGTGAATGTCTGAAAAAGAAAAATAAAAAAACTAAATATCAAAATCTGTCCCTAATTGTAGTAAAATTTTAACCCAAAAATGTTTGGGTTGAAATGCTGTTTTGCTGTCGAGTAACAATATAAGCCTATAGAGAAGCGTAAATACTTTTCGCAATCGCACGGAATAACAAAGCGGTTCTTGCTAAAACGACCGCGAAGCGAATTTGTTTACGGAAAAGCCCGAACTGTTAAGGGATGAAGTCTTAAGAGTACAACAGCTCATCAATTAGCACAGTTTACATAACTTCTTTAAAAGAGTCACCGGATTGCATCATACTTCCAGACTTAAGTATATTGCAATTTGGGACCAGAATGGATATCTTCGTATTAAAATGGATTTTTGTTTCCCGGCTTTGCATGGACGTCAAGTGATAATAATATAACATCATATATTAGAGGAAAATTTGTGGTTGATAAACCATTCAAAATTGATGCTCATGAAAATAAATTTGGTCAAGTACTGGACTCACCTCATGGTGGTCACCAAAAGTATTGATTACCGAGTTTCTGAACTATCGACGACACAGCCTTCTAGAAGAAAAGAGGATTAAATGATTTTAGCAATTATCTTTTTAATTCTTAAATACTGAGCAATTGGCGCACTGGTTAAAGCTGCGGTGTTTGGGACCGGAGGTACCGGGTTCAAACCCCAAAGGGGAGGGTTCCAAAATGGATTTTTCGTCACCTGATTACGATCGGTGATGACACAACTATGACCCCCTGTTGGAGTGCAGAATTCATGAGCCGAACCATCGTCCAAGTCAGTACAGGATGGCTGGAGCAATGCAATGTGCAGATGGATTTAAAAGCGAACCTATGTTCATGCGTCCTCAACTTGGCTGGTGATGGCGTAAGGTAGCACGTTTTAAAATTAACCGCGAAAGAGTTGGGAGATCTTCGGCCCCAGAAAAGATTGCAGGGTTCAAACACAAAAAAAAATTCTAAAAATAAGTTTAAAAAATAACATTAAAGGCGGCAGCACGTATGCGGCTCGTGCGCATATCAGCCGCATAGCAACCAATCAAATTAACACATCTAAACCATGTGACAAGATTTACCAATCAAATCACTCGTTTGCGGAACAAAATAAAATAAAAAAATTGTAAAGAATAAAAACAAAGTAAAAACATTTTTTACTCGGTTTTTACTTTGTTTTATTCTTTATAATTTTTTTGTTTTTTATTTTATTATTTTTTTATGTGTTGATTTGATTGGTTAGTATGCAGCTGATCTGCGCAGCGCACGAGCCGCATACGTGCAGCCGCCTTAATAGTTCTAATGTTTTTGCGGTCAAAAGCAAAAGATTTTGGAGACCAATTTCAATGTAATATTTGTGACTGAAACATGGCTGACAGTTAATTTAAATTTTAAAGAATTTGTTCCACCTGATTTTTGCGTTTTCCGTTGCGATCGGTATAGTTATAATACTAACCTGAAAGGTAGTGGTGTTCTTAATTCAGTTCGGAAAAATTATTTTAGTGAACTTTTATTTTCTTATTCTATTGTGAAATTTATTGCGGTTAAAATTAAAATGGACACATCCTATATAGTAGTTAGAACAGTATATTTTCCCCTTTTCATCCATCTATATCTTTTTGTCACGTTTATCAATGAAAGTACGGACTTTATTGATTTAAAGGCTCTAGTAATTGTAAAAAAAAAACAAAAATGTTCGGTTTAATGAGGAGTACTGTCTTGTTGTCGAGCAACAGAATAAAGTGGCAACAGATAGTGACACCATCTTTTCGATCTTGTCCGATTAGTATGGTTAAGCCAAGTTATGCATGATGAATTCAAAGTACTCACTTTATACCCTACCCTTGGGAAAACAGATCGCTCTAAATGTGAAAACTATTGCGTTAAATCTCTCCTTTGCACACCATAGCCGAAGAATTTGTAGATAATTACCAAAAAGAATTTAGTCTGAATCGGCCAGTCACTGATGTATGGAGTTCAAACAGCGTGATAGTTCAAATACGCGAATTAAAACACCTGTGCAAGTTAATAAATGACAAGAATATAGGAATGTTTGTTATTGGCCAGATAAATACTAGAACTACGTATTCCAAAATGAATTATTGGAAAATTATCTGGCCAAGAACAAGACAAATGTGGTCCTTATGAACGAAACTTGGAAGCGACAATATAAAACTTTTCGTGTGAAAAGTTATAAATTATTTGCCTTTTTGGTACAACTCCAAATTTGTATACCATAGGGCCATACTGGTTTTAGAATCTGCCTATATAATAGCAATTTATTAAGAATTGTAAGTTCAGAATTTCGACCTATAAACAGTTTTCTATATTTGATATTAAATTCTTCTTTTTCTTTTTAACGTGCTCTTTCCATCTATTGGATGTGGGACTCACCTTGAATTAAGTTCTATTGGAGTCCAGCTAACTTTCTGGTTTGTTAAGTTAACGTGAACCGACTTTTATTCGTTCACGTTAATGCGCCATTTCTTTGTCCATAACAACTCATTGCGTGTATGGCTTTTCTTTGGTTTGATATTGTTGCTTCTGATATACGTTTTCCTGTTGTCAGGATAGTGGTATTCATCTTCAGTATTAGGCAAATCGATGGTCTACCAGATGTACAATATGGGACCCAACATGCTACCTTGAGGTACACCTGATGATATTGTTTTTTAATTCAGAGTTCTTTCCGTTATATTTTACACAGGGAAATTTCGATCTGCTGTATAAGATTTAAGAGTTAGAAAGAACTGCTTAGGTTATCTCGTTTAAAGTTATATTCAAGCTCTTGATGCCAAACTTTGTTGAAAGCTTGTGCTACCTCTAAGAAGATACTGGAGCATATCTGCTTATGCGTTATTTTATGAACTTATTCTATCGTAGATAGATTTTCTCTGAATCCAAATTGATGTGGAATCAAATTTCGAAATTTTATTATTGGTTTATGCCTCTTGAGAAGTAATTTTATCTAGTAATGTACCTAGTACCTAGATGAAATCGGCCTATATGATTTTTTATCGTACACCTGGTTTGGGGATCATAATTACTTCTGCAACTATCCAATATATGGCGTGGAACATGTTATGTCTAAACACTGCGTTGGTTATTTGAACCATCTTTCGAAGTCGAAAATGGAGCCTTTTTCGCACTTAAATTATGCTTTTTTTAGTGTTTATTCCATGCAATATGTTTTGGGCCGAAGCTCTCCCAACGTTAAGTTAACCGTAATTTCGCGGTTAACTTAACGTCCTAATTTACTGGCATAAACGATGGTCGGCCCATGGATTCTGCACCCCAACAAGGGGTCATAGTAATCAAGTGATGAAAAATACCTTTGCAAACCTCCCCCGCTGGGATTAAAATAAAGTAGTCGTTTCTAATATGCTGTACATGAATTTTGGTCCTTTTTAATCCCTTTATTGTTACTTTTCAAAGAGATAAGTCAGTATCCTTATGTTCAGTTAGACCACTTAAATAGTTAGTGATAGTTTCGTTCTATATTTCTTTTATGTGTAGTTTAAGTTTATTGCATAGAAAATTGAGAATTGTTTTGTTATCTGGTACGCGTGTCTTTTGCCAGATTTTTCATGCTTTCCGCTTCTCTCTAACTAGCTCTAGGTTTATTATTTTACTTTTCATTTATATCCTGGAATAGGCTCCATCCAGTTAGTTCTACAACTTACAGGTTGAGCAAGTTTTCCTTATGAATTATCATTGTGCTGAGAGTCATGATACCAGATGAGTGATCAGAATATATCCCTTCGCTGTTTTGTTGCAAATATAATCCTCAAAAATCACTTTTGTTGCATAGAATTCAATGAGATCTGGTATTTTATTTATATCTTTAGTCCAATATGTTTGTTTGTTTCTTAATTTGAAATTCGCAGTTATTTATGCGTCCTGCTTCGAAATGTCCTTTTCCTTTATGAGTTGTAAGTCTTGATCCCCAGTAAGTATTTTTTGCATTAAAGTCACCAACAGTAATAAAGTTCATGGTGTTTAATATTTTTTCTTACTATTACTGTTATGTGTTGCTCCTCTTCTAGGTTTTCCTCCTGGATGAAGATCATTCATAATTACGTATTTTAATATATGAAGTTTCTGTCAAAATGGCTTGATAGATGTTTAAATAGGATTTTCATACCTTGTTCTTTCTGTGCTAATCGTACATTTTTGTTACATTTATGGCTTCTATGCTTCGACATACCCCTTCAAGAAGGTATCCAATAACAACATTAGACGATTGCGTTGAAGAATTTTGTGAGTAGCTTTTCCTTTCTATATGCATATAACTAATGGTTTTGGAACCATTTGGGTTTTTGTTGGTTTCTCTTTTATAACTTTAAGTGTTTTGAGGAAATTGGGACATTTTATTTCTTAACCTTTCGAGTTCTTTGGTTTCTTCACATCCTCTATAGCTAGCAGGATTGTGTCCTTTACAGTTTATACATTTTGCAGGGTTGTTCCTACTTTCTGTACACTCTGTTGCATTGTGTTTCCCAGCACATTTTACACATCTAGGCTCTCGACCTCAATATTTTTGCATGTGGTTGAAACTTTTGCATTTTTTGCATTGGATTATTAGTTCAACTTCCTATTTTAGTTGAGTTAAAAGTTTTTCTGTTGAATTACGGAGTTTGATTGTCTGAGTGGTGATCTTGACATTATCGAAATTTTTATGAATGGATATAGCAATGATTGGCTCTGCTCAGAATCCATTGAGCCAGTCTCGTGGGAGGGTGGATTAGCTTACTATGGACAGGTGTTGTACAATCTGGGGTATTTATTCATTTTTGTTGTTTATTCATTGCCATTAGATGGCTTTTTGATCAAAGTATCCTTCTTCTAGCAGTTTGTACCTACTGCCAGGTTAAAACCAGCTGCCTCTTACATGAGGAACAGACGCTGTCTAAAGCCGCAACTCTTGGTGAACAGACACTTCTCGCAAGTTGAGGTTCGCGGGTAATATTTAATGTTCCACTTACCCGCCGGTCATCCAGTGAGGGCTTCCGCTCTATCCGCCATTTAGCGACGTGCTCGAAAAGGGACTTACAACTGGCCGGCCGTGTTAGGGATCGGAATTCAAACGTGGCTACCAATTATCGTGGGATATGTATGTTGAATATTTAAAAAAAAAATTGCGAATGGGATGATGAAAGAGAGTATTGAATATTTTATGAATGAAAATGATTGGTTGCCTCACTTGCCACACACGACTTTCGGATTTAAAAAAAAAAACACTCTTCTAATGAAAAAATTGGTAGCGGAATAACCAAAGGATAATAAAAAAGTCCTTTCGGGTTTTCTGAACATTGAGAGAGCGTATTATGTAGTTCCGTGGAAACTCCAACAAATTCTGTCGAAACTTGTGTTTTCACGAAAAGTATGTGAGTGGATAAAAGATTTTATGTGTGATAGGATAATTGTTTTGAATGGCATGGGTTGGAGCATGTAGTAAATATTGAAATCCCCCAAGGAAGTATAATATCGACGACTCTCTTAAATCTAAACACCGTAATGAGATGCAGCGACTGAATCAATAAGATTGTCTTGCAATTTATGGAGGACCTGGTGATTTAAGGAGAAGGACGATGCGGGGGCTTAAGTAGCGCAAGAAAAGAGAATGACCAAAATAATAAATTGAATTTTACGGTAAATCCGAATAAATATGCTTACTATACGACTTTACAAACGAATGAAGGAAAAATGAGTATATAAATATTATGGGAATACTATTGGCTGTTAACCAATTGGTGAAAGTAGAGAATGCAAGTCTCAGAGTTGCATTGGGAGCGATTAATTCTACCCACATATATACTAAGTGGTCTGAAATGAATGAATTTCCATTTGAACATAAGACAGAGTGGATCACAATGCGAGAGACAGTAAGAATTAATTGTGGAATGAAATGGTAGGAAGATTACAAAAATAAGCCGGTGTATAAACAAACATATGTACAGAGCTAAAATTGCACGACATTTTTTTTAGTACAGACAATGTTGGGCCGCAACCCGTTCCTAAAAATCTTTCTGTGTGGATAAATATAGAAGATTTTAATAACGAAATGAATGAAAACGATGTTTTGAGTAATCAGTTCGGTATATCTGAATAAATCGGTGAAAAGTTATGTCATTCTGATTGGAATGCTATAGACGAGTTAATTCTGATTGTAAATGAGGAACATAGTTATATTTTCTGATTCCAGGAATGGTTTAGGTTTATTAAAATGTGGTGGTGGAATTCAAGGTAATATGTATCTAGATTTGATGTTTAATTATGCTCGAGTATTTCAGTGCGATGTGACCGTATAGTGGGTTCTATCGCACAGACAGATCGATTGGTGCAGAAGTATAACATGAAATATGCAAAAAATATACTTCGATGCTACAGCTGAGTATATAGAATAAATGGAAGATGTGTAGAGCTTATTTGGGGACTCTGGTTTACAAAACGCTCAAAGGAGATTTACAAGAATGATTGAAACGTCGTTTGATTGAAGGAAAGAGTTGCGATTTGTGTTGAAGTGTAGAAGATATTTAATATCTCATATTAGTGTGCCCTAGATATAACCAATATAGAGCGAATTTCAATAACCTTCAGATATACAGTATCCTGTTTATTACTATTATTATTAGTAGTCCTAGTTCCATCCCTTGACGTAGCCTGATACTTATCATACGACTCTCGTATTCACCCAACTTCGATTATATACGATCACGATGGCGTGTGTAACAAGTCCCTCAAATCAATTTGTTTAAATACAATTTCATTTAATGGTTTATGGTAATGTAAATAGTTAAACGGAAGGTGCTATGTGGGCGTACATTTATAGCAAATAATCATAATTTAAATACTTTCGAACGTACATTTATGCGTACTGACTCATATATATTGAGCAATTGATGTTATAACCAAAATAATGGACATTTTTATTATGAATATTGATTTTGTTCGCATACACGCGAGCACATAAGGCTATATCGAGATGTTTTTAAAGCAATTTGGAATCGTTTTTGTTTTATGAAAATCTAAAAATAGACCATTAGCCATGAAATCGATACAGACGAGCGTATAATACTAAACCATATTTTTACTCGTCTATGTACATAGATTTGAATTATGAAGATGGGTATCCTGGCGACTCGAATCAAATATTAACGAAAAGAATGTTTATTGGAAAATTATAGTATGTAATATAAACAGTAATTTATCCTCAGGTGAAAAATGAACATTTTTCTAAAAATATTTATAAATTTTTCATATTATATGTTTTTATTCTTCGATGTGCTTAGAATATTAGGCAAACAAAAAAACATTCATGAACATATTTTTATGGTTTCACGTCATTGATATACATATAGTCAAGACATTGATATGACACATATTCGATTTCATCATTATGTGTGAGAATAAGTTCGTTAAGACATTTTTTCAACTATGCAAACTAAAAAAATCTATACTAATCGGTGATTATGTAAAAATAAAATGATTGGAATCAATTCTTTAAATATCTAATATATAGTCGCGTTTTGTCTCTAGGGTTTGTACCACCGGATTGTGAATAAATGTTGCGGAAATTACAACTTAACTTTATATTAAACATTGCCCAACCAATATTTAATTCTAGATGCCTGCTCTTTCCAGAACTTTTAACTGGCAACACTATTTTCTGTGAAGGCCGATTATGTGAAGTTCACGGTTGCTTTGAGGTTAGTTTGTTTCGACAGTTCATCATGAATAGGCTCACGCCGGAGCAACGTTTACAATGTTTACATTTGATTCACAATTTCGTTTGAAAATTTTGTTCAGTGATGAGGCACATTTTTGGTTAAAAGACTATGTCAATAAAAAGACAAAACTCCATTTCATCCACAAAAAATCACTGTTTGGTGAGCTTTATGCCCCGGTGGAATCAGTGGCCAATATTTTTTCAAAAATGAAAATGGTCAGAACTTTACATACAACGATAAGCGGTACAGATTTACTGCGAAGTGTGTAAATATTTGACCTCTAGATTCCGCCATGTACGCGCCAACTATGGCGGTCACATGCCGAAAATAATATTCAAATATTAATGTCATAAAATTATCTGCAAAATAACGCCAATTTTATGGATATTAAAAATATTTTTCTGTATTTTATTTCAATTGAAAGTTCTCCGCCTCTAAAAAACACCCTTTATAAAGGTAAAATTTCGTTTATTCTTTTTTCTGACCTACGTAATGGGCTCAGTGATAACGCAATACCGAACTTGACATCTCCTCATAATCGTAGATCCTTTCCAAAAAATACTTTAATTTGGTAATACTTACGGTTCCACAACCTTTGCTAAAAATTTCTCCAACGAAAAGTGTCGTGTTATCTTTGTCTACCGATAATTTAGCACTGCAAGACAGACGACTGACACCAAATGTCTCCCTTGTTTTGTAAAAATTTTACAAGTAAAATCAAGGCCTTATCTTTTTGCTAATTACTTGATGATGTTCGTTTCGTGATTTTATTTTTCAATCTCCATGTGCAGGCTTTTTCCTAAATGCTTACATGCATTTACAAGAGAACCCTATTTGAACCGAAATTCCATGTGCTTATACTGCCTTATGCTCGGCAGAACCTTATAATAGTTGTTAAACCTCCTTCCTTTTGATAGTGAATCTTTAATTTCACCCGGAAATGGAATGTGTAACAATTCAGTGGTTTTTGGATGCATTAAAATTGGCACCGACGCATATCCGTTATTTGTCACTGTGGCTATAAAATAATATTTGACTAAGTTTCGCTGACTTCATCAAAGGTTAACCGCCGCTATAGCACATTTTTCGAGTTGAATTTCAATCAATGAATACCCGTCGTTCATCCAAGATCAGTAGAATCAAGGAAATGTAACCATTCTGCCACCTCTACAATGGAATTCTAACACTGGCAATGAAACATGATCGAATCAGTTCGACTTTATGAGACGGATCGTTTATTATCGGAGCAAAGTGGCATCGTGATTGCATCGTCAGCCTCCGGAAGAATCAGTTTAGCTGGCTGGACTTCCCAGCTTATGGCAAATAATGTAAGTGGCTTCAAATTTTGAGAAAGACTCGCAACATCGTAAGGTAACACTCGCAAGGCAACACCCCTGTAAAGCTTTTAAAGATCTGCATAAGGATTCTAGATGAAAGCATAGTGATAAGTTTACACTTTCGAGTGCGTTTATCATCTCTGCCATCTCTCACTAAAGCACTCTTTTCATCGATGTCTTTATAAATACGTTCAAGCTTGAACAGTGCTACCTCAAAAACTACTTTTACAGCCATCGTGCTGAATATTTGACGTTCCGCGATAAAAACCAACTATTGAAGGACAACGAGTCACTTAAGGAAGCTTTATTGGTAAGAGACGATCTTCTTAACGCGTCAAACGCGCATATGGCAATTCAACGGACACGGGCTGATTGCTGAGAAACGCGACTAATCAGGCTAATATTTTAATCCAGTTGGCTGATTCTTTGACAGTCTTAGACCAAACGAGAATGATTTTCAGTTATTATTGGCGAAGATGAATATTAGTAAGAAAAATCTCTGCAACCACAACACGCGAAACATCGATAAGCAGCCGGCCAGATCAGCAAAGCGCTTGGGAATGGTCATCACTGGCAAGACATTCACTTTAAATTCGACTTAAGGCTGTTACAATTGCAAAAAAAAATTTGGTGCTGGTTGTTGTGCTTACCGTTTACATAGGGTTAGTAGCATGAAGAATGGCAATAAAATTAGGAACGAGAAGGATTCTCTAAAATCGAACTCGGCGATTCTCCTCAACATTTTATTTTTATATTTTTCTTCTATCTTGCTTCAAATGTTGCATCATGAACGACATAAAACTTAAGCAAACAAAAAAGAAAAGCAGGGAGGAAACACAGACTGCGGTGGCGAGCTCTCACAAAAGGGATGCCTAATGACATGCCAGTTGGCGACAACACGAAACGCTGGATGAAATGTAAGCTCAACCTGTCGCCATTTACAATCACCTCGGCATACACAATTACAATAAACAAGTCACTGGGCCAATCCTTTTGACCATGGAGGAATACAAATCCAACTGGCTATTAACACGTTCTTGCGTTAATCACTCTATGACGCTCGTCTTTGCGCAAGAAATTCCCGGAACGCTTCTGAATGGGAAATTTAAATGTGTTATAAATGATTTTCTGGACATTAAATGATACGCTCGGATACAATCAATGGAGGAGAAATGCTTAATGTATGAATCGGGTCAAAATCTTGCTTGTTATATTTCTGCAATGGACAAAATATCCAGGACCCCGATTCTTGGTTCCACAATGTATTTAAAGCCTATAAAAACGGCTTTTAATTTGAATGGTTTAGTTTTGACACTGATAGTGTCGCTATTTAAATCTGCTTCTTGCGTTTAAGGTCGACAAGGAAGGCCAATATAATGATAAAAACTACCCCAGTAGTCAGACAATTTACTGGTAAAATGATAACATGTGTAAATGATCGTTTGCGTCCAATTGGTACCTGGAGTGTTTCATTAGGTATTGATTGATATATCATAAACGGCCAAAACACTAGTTCCGTATCTTTCTGAGGCTTGTAAGTAGTAAAATTAATAGATGAAATAAAACTGCACTAGATTCAGTTACAAAAGTTTAAACGATTATTGGTATCTTTAATGAGAGCACGGCTGTTTTTCCGGATGTTTTGTCGTCTGCCGTGATCGTTAGATTTAAAAATTCTAAATTTCTTCATCGGTAGTGTTAGCGTGATGTGAAGTAACAATTTACAGGTTTGATGGGCTAACCATCGTGAATTTTCTGAATTTTGGAAATTTTCGATTTTGTGGCAGAAAATTGACAGTTTTAAGGGGCTAATCATCATGCATTTTCTGGATTTTGAAAATATTTATTTTGTGGCAGAAAATTTACAGATTTGTTAGGCTTACCATCATGCATTTTCTGGATTGTGAAAATTTTCCATTTTTTGGTAGAAAATTGACAGTTTTGATGGGCTAACCATCTTGCATTTTTTGGCTTTTGAAAATTTCCGATTTTGTGGCATAAAATTGACAGTATAGAATGTTTGCTTACAACTTAGTTATAAGCATGTTCGGTTATTTGAGCGACTATGCCTCTGTTAACCTAACCTAACCTAACCTAACTGTACAATGAATATGATCCTGATGAATATGTTTACATGCAATTAGTTTGAATTAATTTTCGATTTTAATTTTTAATTTCAGCTGATGATTCCGACATCGAATCCGACATAACAAATTCATCAATTCGGAACATGACGGATTCTGATTCAGATTTTGATATAGATTCAGATCTGACAATACCCACCGACAATAGTCCCAGTACCAAATCAAATGTATCATCAAGTCTGGGCACTACTAAATCATCAATTTTAAAAAAAAGTTTGGCCAATTTAAAAAATAGTAACAGCAGTGATTTATCAAATCCAAACACTACATCATCATCACTAATTGAAAAAACATTTTTACGTCGCCGTAAAAAAAGTCCCGTCCAAAATAATAAAAGTACACCGACGAAACAAATAAAAGACATTAATGGCGGTGGTGGTGATGGTAAATCATTACGTAAAATAAATGAAAATAAAAATAAAAATATCGAAATTGAATCGGCCGTCGAAATGTGCGAAGATATGATGTATGGATCAAGTGTAGACGATGAGTTTAAAGATTCGATTGAGAATAATATAGGGAACGATGGTCGAAGTAATAGTGAACCGAGTAGTCCATCGAAAAAATTTACCAATCTAACAAATTTACTAATAGACACGACGAGTAAATCGTCGAATTCGATGACACCACCAATACAAGATCATGCTGCAACAGCACCCACGACCACCTACAGCCATTTACTAACATGTCGATTTTGGTTTCGATTAATTTATAATTTTAACATAATTTTTATTGGACTAATGCTTATCATAGTTTTCTACTCATTTAACATACCACAATTTTTGCAAGGTGTTTTCACCTGCCTTTACTGTTTTCTACTGTTCAATCATTTATATGAATTTCTACAAAACTTAATAAATAAAATGATCTTAAGTGACGATGAAGGTGGTGCTGGTCGTGGCAACATACTAGGATTTATATTAAATCGAAATAATCATAAAAATAGTTCTAGTCCTAGTGGTAGTGGTAAAAATAATTGTGATACAAATAATATATACGGTGGTGGCCATGGTGTTGAAAAAGGGAAATTTAATATTCCCGACTACACAAAAATTGTGGTATGCGAAATCCAACCGATTGATGAGTTTAAAGTGGTAAAATCATATACGGTGAGTAAATATTTTGATTATAATTTTCATATGGCTTCTCAAGTTGAGTAATTTATAGATATATGAATTTTCTATTTTCTATCGGTATGAGTTTATTGTAATGGATATAAAATTGTATTTTTACCAGGGTTGGATGAATGAAATCAACAACTATGATCCATCAAATTTTCATATCTCGATGACACGATCGGTTTACATTAAACTCGATGGCACAACACTTCACATTTATAACACAAATACCCGGGTGCCGAAACGTTCAATGTGGAACGAAAAGAAAATCGAGAAAAAAGACGTCCAATTCACAAAGCATAGCATTTACAATATACTCGATTGCCGAATTGAAATGTGTCCGCGCGGTTTAGCGCGAAAACGTCATTTTTCACGTAAATATCCAATTCAGCTGACAATTAAAAATACAATAAATGTAAATGCGGATCGCACAAATCCCATCGACGATAAGGATATGAATAATGCGACGAAAAACGATGAAAGTGTATCGAGTAGTACGACTAGTAGTGATCAATCGAAAGAACCACATCGTATGGATAGCGAGAATAGTGACACAACTGAATTTGATCTTGATATTGGTGCGACCATAATGAATTCCGATGTAACGCTACTACAAAAAATTTCCGAGACCCAGGACACGAATAAAAATGTTAAAACAAATGTTGTGCCATGCGGTGATGAATCACGTGTGCTACTATTTGCCCGAAACGATCGTGAAAAAGAAGATTGGTATCGACGATTTTTAGCGGCGAGCAAAGGTCATATCAATGATCAGGAACCACCAAATTCGAATGATTTTGTTATGTTAACCGAAGAGGAAATGACAGCCTATTTCGAAAATAATGAATCAAGCTCGGGAAAAGAGGAAACGGTAACGATTCAACAAAATGGTGGTGGCGCCCCAAAAAAGGACGATAGCAGTAATGATGAAAAATCAAAAGATAATTCACCGAATAAAATGAGCACGAGTAGTAGTAGCGAGGAAACGAAACGGGAAAATGTTAAAGATAAACCGTTTAAAGGACTTATGATGACGACGGGAGCGACTCGTAGTCCAGCCGATTATATTAAATTTATGTCCAGATATCAGGTTTGATACATTTTTTGTATGCTGTCTTGTGGCCTAAGCATTTTATTTGTTCAGCTTTTTTTTTTTTTTTAATTTGGGCGCACTTTTTATGATTTTTATTTTATTCTATGATTTTGTCGACAGATAGCATGTTTAAATTTAAAAAATCCAGTTGTTAACCCAATTTCACCTAAACCGAAATCAAAACGGAAAGTATGTGCTAATTTTATTTTTTATTTATTCAACCATTACAACACATTTTTAACCAGGATCGAAACTGACGATTTAGTCTAGATCCTTTTTAACAGCATGTTTCATTGTTTTTTTTATGGGATTACCTCCTTCCCGAAGTCTAAAAATATTAACCACATTTTATTATTTAATTTTTGATGGAATAGCAACGTCGTGAAAAGAAAACCGAAGATGAACTGTGGAAAGGAATCGACCAGTCGCTATATTTAGGACCATCGGGTAGTATCGTATGGGCGAACGTTCTATTCGGCCGAATACTTTATAGTTGCTTAAATGATGTAAATTTATTAAAATTTTTGCAAGATTTTCTGGAAAAAAAATTAACCGCAATACGGGTAAGTTGTACGCATGGATGACAACAGTTTCGATAAAAATGTTTATAAAAATTATTTTCTAGCTGCCAAGTTTTATGGAAGATGTGCACGTAGCGGAAATAAAATTGGGTGATACTCCACCTTTAATTCATCGAATATCACAACCCGTTCTAGACGAGCGTGGTGTATGGATCGATTCGGATATTACGTACGAAGGTCTATTACATATGACGATCACGACTAAATTAAATTTAATGCGACTGCGAAAACAAGACCAAGGCCATTCTGCTAGTGGTGGTGGTGGTGGTGGCGGCGGCGGTGGCGAATCTACTGTACCCCTACCAAATGAATTAGCCATGAAAGTTATATGTAATAGTGATGCTGAAAGTTCAGGTGCATCAAGTTCTGATTCGGAAAGTTCTACGCAAAATAATTCCGATTGTAATACCGCAGAACAACAAGCATTCTCGCCACCCAGTGGTGGTAGTCGTAAAATATTACGAATTGTTGATCGGATAGCCGCGTCGAATTTATTTCAATCGGCTACCGAAATTTCTTATGTACAACGGGCCATGGAAAATATGAGTACCAATATTAAGTTACGTGTCGAATTAAAAGGTCTGGTGGCTAGACTTATAATAAACTTACCGCCACCACCATCGGATCGGTTGTGGATTGGGTTAGTTATTTCTTTTAATATTTAGTTAAGTAAATTAAAATGTTTTTTTTTACGGAATTTCAGATTCAGAGGACCACCACGACTATGGCTAACAGCCAAACCTGCAGTCGGCGATCACACATTCGATTGGAGTATCGTAACGAATGTGATCGAAAATAAACTTTGCGATGAGGTTTATAAATATTTGGTATATCCGAATATGGTCGATATTATACTACCATTTCTAGGACAGCCAACGTATAACACACCAAAAGATGAATAAAATTTTGATATTATGATATTTTTAATACGATTATTTCCCATAATCCGTAATCTACGCTAATATGAGTAAATTCATCTTCGTGCACCGAGTTCAATGTTGCGCTTCCTTTACCAGAAAAAAAAACAAAAATATTAATAATAATTAAAAATCAACCTATGGCTGTTCTAATTGTTACTTGTGAAAACCAAAAACAAAATATGTATAAAAATGAATTCTAGAAAATATTGTTTATGTTATGTTTGACTGATATTAGTAATTAATCCATAATAATACAAAAATATCTCACCTAAGTAAGTAATTATATAAGTAATATACAAATAGTAAATGCAGGGCTTTTGCTGTTCCATTGTTTTTTATATGTAGCATTTTTAAAATCAATATAAGATGCATACGATGGTGAATTTTAAGAAAAGTAGCATCTTCCGAACACAAAATTTATATAAAAACGACATGACCATCATAAAATAGCCATAAATGATATTAAAATCATTTTGATAATCCATCGTACAATTCCTCAAGATCAATAATAAACCATAAAAGTTTTAAGCCGTAAATTATTAATTGTTATAACCATTTTAAAATTAAGAAACTTTCGATTCAGGTTTTTCTTGGGTATTCCAAATTGCTTTCTTATACAGGAATAATTTTTTGTGTAGTTTTTTCCTATCCTAAATTTTTTCTAGGGTTTATTCTAGCATACTTAGGAATGAAACTGATCTGATTTTTATGTACCCTACACTAAGGTGCTATAAACTTTTTAATTTAAAATTCATAGATAAATATTTAAAGGCAATATATTTCTGACAAAATATCACAAAACTGAAAAGAAGCCTTGGCCAAAACGATCTCCAGAAAGTTTATCTAAAAGAATACAAAAACTGACTAAGTATCCCCCTCAACACAACAACAAAAATACTCGCATTGATCATTCGTGACCGAATCTAACCTACAATTAATTTAAAATTAAAAAACGAGCATACTAGTTTCAGACAAGGAAGAAGTTGCATTTCTCATATCAACTCAATCCGAATCAACATTCGGAATAATCTAATGGATAAAATTACCCACTGACAACCAATACTAAATTGGAGATGTAAGCGAATTTGTGTACCTTAGTTGTACAGTAGCAAAAGTAGATGGCATAGGAAAGACAAACAATAAGCCAGATATATAATCCATGCTACAGAAAATGTAGAACACCTCTGTCCTGTCACGCAATACCAAGAAAATGAAGATATTCTGAGAAAATCACGAAGTTATGTAACAAGGATGCCATTGAACTTAAACTAAAGAGGAAAGACCTGCAATTACTTGGAAAAGAACTGTGCTAGCAGCAGCAAAACAAGTTGGCAAACTATTAGTGGAAACAAAACTAGTAGCCACCAATAGAGTAAGATGGTCCAGAGTTGAAAATGTCGGTAGCCACGGCTTTCCCCAAGAGATTGCAGCATCTTGTAACATAAAGACGTATCCAGTGCACGAACGTGTAACGGCATCCATTGGCCTAGCGCGCATGAACTATTTTACCGGATATTTCGTCTATTAATCGATACCTTTTGAATATTTTATTATAACCTACAAAAATCAACTCCTTGATTTTAAGTCCCATTTTTGTGTTGGAATATGACCTATCTCACATATCCCAAAAATTCTTAATTGGTCATAATTTATAGTTGAATTTGTGTCCAAACTGTATTTCACCATTTTCCGAAGATATTTCGAATAAACGTTATTGAATAGAATCACCAGAAATTGTGATTCCACTTAATTCAATTCCCATTATAAATGGTTTGTATTCATTTGTCAAGTAAGAATGACCCTACATATTCCTAGGGAAATTTCAAATCCAATTCCATTTAATTTATTGGTTATTCCAATAATTCTGTAAATAAGGTCCTCCATTCCATCAGAATTTTCAATGTCTTTTTGTTATAAATGTCCTTAGTATCCACATTTCTTTTAGCCTTTGCCATATTTCCCACGTGGATTTACATGATGCAATATGAACATACAAGTTTGACTCGATGTCGATTATCATTTTGCCGGTCAATATCCACAACAAGCAATTATCAAGATTAGATGCCTCCAATAACGTACGAATGGGATATACCCACGTTTAATAATTTTCCAGACCTTTTAACTTTTCAATTGATGCCTTTCATCCATTTTCAATAAATTATTACCTATTTAAAACTAGAAAACTGGTAAGTTTATATTACAGTTTTATTTATTTAAAAAAGTTTAAATTGGCCAAACGATCGATGATCACTGATTATTAAAAATAAATAAAAAATGGCTGGGTCCTTAACCTAATGGCAAAGTTATTTTTAACTAAAACACATGTGCTTTTTACTACGTTATAATTTATAAAGCGGAAGAGACTATTTCGACATCAAATAAATCCAAGATGGAGATTAATAAAGCCGGGGTTACACTATAGCTACATATACACAAAAGAAATGACTTCTTTATTGTAATATAAATTAGTTCACAAGCATCTACACTGTGGTATTATGGATCACAAAAAGTCTAATGTGCCTAAAACGTTCTCCTGGTAATCTTGATATACGTATGCCCAAACGGTCACTTAGCAAACGATAACTTTTTTTTAAAGAAAAGCTGGGGTTCCACTTGGATTCAACCGAGTTGGATTAGCGTTTGGCACAGTGATTAAAACTACTACGTTTAAATCTACAGAATCTATGGGTCAAACCATAATCTACGCCATCAAATTTAGTTTGGCCCTGACACTCTTGATCCATACGTTATTGTCTTTTATTCTAGGTTCTATCGACATAAAATTTTCCTTTTACGATCTAACTGACTTATAAGCGACAACTTGGAACCACTTTATTTAATCTGAAAACATAAACCCGACGACTACCTAATTTAAGAAGCAAGAAATGATACTTATGATTAATTCCTAATATTGTTGATAATTTAAATAAATTATACATGTAAATGTTTTATTGGATATAATTAAAATAGCATGAAAAATTACAATAATAAAAACAATGCTCTAAGCACTTTTCTATAAAAAAAAAACTTAATGGTATATTACTGACCTTTTTACGATACAACCACGTTTGACCCAAGTTCCGCTATTCACCGTTAATTTATAATATGTCGCTAGCGTATCCGTTAGAAACATAAATGTCAAATTATTAATCCAATTCCAAAGTCGGATGAATTTGCAATGCAAGTGAAATTTTTCCAAAAATTATTTAATCGTACCGATCCAAAACTATGTAAATTTGTACGAAATTCGGTTAGTTATGTGCAAGGTCAGTCACCTGAGCCAAAAATACGAGAATATTTTTATTACATCGATCATGAAGGAATGGTGAGTACACGATGGCCTAGTTCATCGCTTTGGTTCTGTGATGATCGAAATAAATTAAAAGTACTAGTTATTTCTAGATGATGCCCGAATCAAAAATTTTACGTCGTGCTTTAAAGAGAAAAAATTCCTTGAATTTTTCTTTAAAAGGCTCCGATTGAACGATACAGGCCGATTTGCCGACGACTTCCCGTTTTTAAGTTTATGCGGCCGAGAACGAAATTTTATACGGTGCGATGACCTCCCAATCGTATATACACATGTGGTTGAAAATCCGGATGGCCAAGAAATGCTTTCGTATGGACATGCCGGTGACCTAATGCTGTATAAATTCCATCCGGATTGTATTTTTATGAATCCCAAAACTGGACGAGTTTATCATCCAACCGATGAAAAATATGGATCGATCGGTTTAATTCGATCAAAGCTAGCTATCGAAATCAGTAAACATTTTATATTTCACAATGGTGAGGAGCGACCGCCTACAAATTTTGTATGGCACGGCCAAAACTACCAACTAAATCGTGATTGGATAGAAAACACAATAAAATCACGTGACCATATCTAAACTTTATTCGTTTAATTTGTACATGCGATTTCGCCATAGGATCGATGGCCAGTCACCCGTAAAATTGATTTTAGCCGCTAAGTAGTGGGTTAGCTCGGGTGAAAAAATTCCCATCGCACCTTGCGACTGTTTAACCGGATAGTAGATCAGCCCCGTCAAATCGGAATAGTAAAGTTTATTCGGGTGGAACGGAATTGTTAATAGCTGGCCCGTTCGATTCAGACTTAGTTGAGAGTCACGATTTTGTGGATTATAAATGTTCGTGAACACAATCGGTAAAATTTGAAATTTCAAATAATTAACGTCCTTAACTCCGGGTATTTTTGACGTAAACGGAAAGTCAGCCGAATATTTGTGTTCTTCGTTGTTTTCCAAGTTCTGAAAGAAAAGCTTTAGAAACTTTGGGTCTCGAACGGATGCGCCATAATTTTTTCTGCCTTCGTTGTCCAGATATAGCTGCAATAATAACGGAAGGGATAAGGGCCCAAATCAACATAGGTAGTCACAATCTAATCACTCACCATTCCCCTTTTATCGACATAGTAGAAATATTCCCGAAACTTTTTTTTGCACGAACTATTTTGTCCTTGGACATACGAATTTACTTTTGGAAATTTACTCGGAATATTTGTGATTGTTGAAATATTACGGAACGGACATAATATGGATCGACTTAATTTTAACAGTAAATTTGATAACATTTCACACTTGAAAATCAAAAGAAAATTTATGAAAATATCTATGCGCGATACTAAAAATTTCAATTTTGAATTAGGCTGAAACAATTTTACGAATAAAATGTTGCTTCGGTTCTTGCGAAAAATTTGATGAAAGTTGAATTTGAAGAAATCAAAAATTTCTTGTAGTATACGCATGGCTTTAATTTTAGTTCGTCTATTCAACACTTTTAACAATTTAGCGCATTATTTTCAAATGCACCCATTTATATTTATTTTAGTTGCAAGTTGAATTTATAAGCATAGACATATATATTTCCTTTTACGACAAATTATTAGTATTGATCAATAAAATTTAGAAAAAAATACGCCAATTATTGAAATGTAGGTCAACTTTACTTAGAAAATCCTTGTACATTGCGCGACATTTTCAAGTGTCAAATGTTTGACGTTTCACAAAACTTGTAACAAACTAACAAACGAGGTGCACATAACTGCAGTAACAGCATAAATCTAGTGCTCATTTCGCGAAATAAGTTTAAGCCTTTAAAAACGCATTCAAAATGATGCTCAGCAAGCCACTTTCGCTTAAGTAATTAATGCAGCATTAATTATATTCATTTTGGTACCTCATAAACATTTTTTTTTCTCGTTCTGTAGTGAACTTCTTGGTAGCGGGTCACAGTTCGAACTAAATTCCGAATTCAATAAATTCCATAGCGATGTAGCCGATAGTGACGACGAGGAATTTTCTCTATTTTCGAACGATCCATTCGAGGAAATGGAACGAAATCCACATCGTGCCGCACAAAAATCACCTTGGGAAAAACAATTCGACGAACTCAAACCACAAATGGAGCTTTTGTCGAATGGAATCCATAAGCAAATAGTTAAACCTGGTTTTGGTAAACAAGTTGTGACTAATACGCGTACCATTATCCATTACAATGGGTTTTGGGAAAACGACATCGATCCATTCGATTCGACATATCTTCGAAACAAACCGCATACATTTAAAATTGGCCAAGGTGAAGTACTTCAAGGTATCGAAGAAGCTGTACTCACAATGAAAGTTGGTGAAGAGGCACAGTATATTATACCATATATGTTGTTGTACGGTCGATTAGGATGTCCACCACGTATTAAGCCACAGGCCGATGGACTATTTGTAATTACCGTGATTGATTCAACGGAATTGGGCGATCAATCGGCTACCGAAAATTTAAATTCGGAAGAACAAAAGAAATTACAATTCGTTATTGGTCCGGTCGAACAAGTTCGACTCAGCGGGGTTGACTCATTTCAACGTGGGCAGTACAAAAACGCCATTCAATCATTTTTGAAAGCGGTTAAAACGCTCGAAGGCTGTAATCTAATGGATAAAAACGATGAACAACAACAACGTGACGTTTTGGTCAAGTTATATACGAATTTGGCGGTTACATACAATAAAATTAATCAACCGAGAAAAGCGTGTCAAGCCTGCAATCGAATTAGTGTGTTCACTAATATAAATAAAAATTGTAAAGCAGTATTTCAAGAAGGTCGAGCCCTACTCAAGCTGGGTGAATATGAACGGGCACGAACTAAACTTCGGATCGCATTAAAACTTGAACCAAATAATAGCGCAATCAAAGAAGAACTCCAAGAATTGGCCGTACGATATAAACAATATGATCAGGACGAAAAGGAAATATGTCGAAAAGCTTTTGGTTTAATGGCTGTGAAAGAATCGCGGGACAAATCCGAAACCGAATGTTGTACACTCACAGAGGATTTAAAAGAGACAATTTCCACTATGCTTCAGGAGTTTATAAATCAACCGAATCAATCGTTTTTCACAATGCCAGACGGATTTAATGAACAGGAGATTGCGTATATTGAACAAGAGGCGAACGTTTGTGGTTTAGTATTGCAACGGGCCCAAAAACACGATCGTCTTGAAATTATTTTGAAGAAACCGGCAAAGTAATGGATGGCCCAAGTTGAATTATTAAAGCCTTACATTTTTATGATTTTTTTTTAATTTTTAGAATATAATACTATTAATATTGTAACTGTTGTTTATTATTATAAAATTTGAAATGTTGGATATTCACCATTCGATAAAGCTTTATATGTATGAATTGTTGCATATATTTAGGCGAAATTAAATTAGATATTTCATACCATTAGTGTTGACATGGGATACAAACATGGTGTTATCCGCGGTACTGTTTAAATTCAAATATTGATCGAAAACTGTGTGCAATGGAAGGAGAGCTCATTGAATAATATTTTTTCGGAGTTGCATCCCTATTCCCAATTAGTCTCATCTAGCAGTATCAAGTGATTTAAAGAGATTGAACAATGCCAGGCAACATTGAGTTTGGTATTCATATTGAATATGTCAGAGCAATCTGATTCCTGCTTTACCATCTGGTTGGAACCGTTTTCCCAAGACTTTCTTAAAGGGAATAAGCTTTCCTTTTTTAGCGAACTAATTAGTGTCTAGTGACCTTGCCGAAGATATTTCCACTGATACCACTGAGTCTGGTTCGAACCCATATCGTCACTGGCCTAAAATTTCATATTGCAGGCTTGATAAATGGCAAAAACTTGATTTAAAATTGTCTCCTTGTTAATTTCGATGATTAACACTGTTGATGATACATTAAAACGTTTTAACATTAACCACACAATAAGTTCCATCATTAGTACTTTTCACATTTAAATTATATACCCATGGTAATTAGCAATTAGGTTCACACAATTTTTCCCCACCACAATGCAGGGATAGAACGACGGATCATAAATCTCCTCGGTACTTTGGCCCAACAACAGAAAAAAAAATCGGCTATAAATAACCTCCTCAAAATTAACCATAAAGATACATTACGGTTTTTTTTTTGGTATATAAGTTAACTACTTAAAACCATTTTCCTTTTCCTTTTTCTTCTTCTTATTTAAAACATAAGATTATAACAGATAAAAATGTAATTAATTTCAAACTTAACTATGGATAAAGCAACGAAAACAACAACAACTTTAACTCAACCTCTAGACATATTTTTCTGGTTGATCCTGTATTTTGTGAATATATACGTGGGTACATCAGAGCTGTCTGTCTAAACCGCCTTACTTATTTTTGTCTTAAATTTTTTTGATTTTGAAATTGTCTAGCTCTGGTAGACTAGACGTCTTATATTTCATAAATCTAAAGGAATTACTTCATTTTTATTAAAACACGAAGGAACAAAGTTCGTAGCTAAAAAGAGTCGCCAAACGCATCGATAGTCAGGCTCCGTTGGTTTCGATCCCGTGTCTTATCGTATTATCTTTTAATAATTAGAAGTCAAGTCTCTACGCCGAGAACCGATCTTCACCGATAGTGGCAATGTTTCTCCCATACTGTGGGTTTTCTTTAACAGATTACTATATCGGTTTTGGGACATCACGTAGAACGTAACTGAGCCCACGATCCCGTTCCTTTGGACTTCTCATGTTCTTTATTGCTTTAACTTTCTTTACATCGACTTTTATTCCCTTTGTCCCTTTGACCGCTACCTCAATTTTTCCTTGTTTAGTTTGACGTTTGCTTGCTGTAATCTGTCCATTAGCTTCTCTAAATTTATGTTATGTTCTTGTCCCGCTTAATCGAAAATGTCGCCTTTTCCATAAATTAATAAGCCATCTTCTATGGTTTCCACTCAATTTAAACGTTTCACGATTTCTTACTTATTTTGTTGGTACACTGCTGCCACTATATTTATGCATGCTGACCTAATTCTATCAAATTTATTTACCTCTAACACCAAAATATTTTTTTCCTGCATTCCTTGCATTTAAATAATGTTTGTCAAATAAAATCTAAAATTTCCTTCTACTTGGTTCAATATCACCAATATTAATCTCAGGCAACGCAGCGTGTGAAGTGTGTTCGACATTCAATATTTGTTTTACTTCCTCATTTAACTGTGTTTCATAACAAACCCATCATTATTTAACCGCCGAACCTTTACATTTTCTAAGTGCCATCTGGAGTACATTTAAATGGGACTAGCCGTATCTACAAATGCCTAACAATTATTCAACATAAATGGTTCCGATACAACTTTCAGGTTAAAAAATCTTATACTATCAAAAATCTTTTGATAGTTTTGTTTTGATTGGGCAAAATATGCCTACTTGACCAGCAAATTCACAATAAAAAAAATTAAATCTTGCTTACTATGATTATAATGTTTGAAATCAAAATTATAGACTGCTACTGTGTAAAAGTTGGGAAAAAGTTATCAGGAATTTTTAGAATCAGTTTTCGTGTACGGCAAGAAGATGCTCTGTCCCCTATACTGGTAAATTGCAAGTTAGAGTTCTTAGTAATTTCCATAGGAGTGAACACCTCAGAACAACAACTTGTACCGTCAGATACTGCATATGTAGATAAAATCTGTAAGATGGCAACGGTGTAAACAACTACTGAATCTACATGTAAGATTATGAACTCCCGTTGGTCTCAAAATCAATAAGTCTAAATGAAAATATATAATCACAGGTTTTAGAGAACTTTTCAATATTTTCTAACATCTGCCAAAAACAAAAAACGAAGAACCGCAACCAAAATTTAATGACGACAGAACACATCGAACATATAAGCGAATTTCTGGTTGATGTACGTCTTTGATAAAACTCGACATTAAGTAACAGTAGGAGACTACACCAGCTATTTGTAGTGTGACAAACTTTTATAAAATAGTTTTTTTTTGCAAAATCAGTTAAAATATTTTTTTCGATATTTTTGCTACTTTGGCATCTCTGTCGTGTGTATCTTGCTTTTATTTATTATGCAAATCAATAAAACTGTTTTTGTGAAATTAATTTCCGATTTTTTTTTTGTAAGAGTGGCTTTGTTACAGCTTTAAGCAAAAAAATCGAATTACGAAATTGAAAAAAAATTTGTATCTAATCAGACTTTTTTTAACGGATATGGCATAATTTGCGAAGTTGGTTTAGACTTTTTTCTTATTATATTTATTATGTAAATTTACAATGCTGTCACATAATTTTTCGAATTTACAAAATTTGAAAGTTTTTTTGTGAACACGAATCTTCTAAATGTAATGAAATCATTGATTTGGAATTTTTGTTTGGCTGTTGCAAGATAGTAAGGCTGCCCAAAAGCATCTTACGAGGTTAGGTCTCAAGATACTTCTGACAAAAGTTGAAACATAAATAGGGTGGATGAAACAAGGAAAAGTGCAATTGGAAAGTTAAAGCAAACGTGCAGTTGTAGTGCTCCTTTGAACTTCAGCGTTTGGAGCTCTTCTCATCAGTTAGGGTCTCGTCTTCGTCTTTAAAACTTGTAATCATATATTTTATTTTAGTGTTGGTCAGTGACTGATTTGGACGAAAGCCTCTTTGTTTTTTGGTAATCACTTATCGTTAATACAGCGGATTTTACAGGTCATTACTGGCCTGTACCAAGTTAACAGTCTGGCTCCATCGGATTCGATCCCCAGCTTGTTGTTCGTATTGTTCTAGACAATCCGAAGAAGTCAAGTCATTCTTTACTCCGAGAAGCCATCGCCGTCGATAGTGACTTCTGAGCCCCTGTCAAATGGCGGCACTCAGAGGTCGCAGCACGATCCGCTTAGGATTGGCTTGCAGAACTTGACCAAGCCAGCGTCCCCTCTGTTCATTTAATTCCTGATCTCGTGGTTCAATGAAACCACAGTACTCCTAACATTTGCCAGCTAGTGAACTTTTAATCCAAGGATCCAGGGTTCAAGTCCTTGTTATTTTTTTTTAAAGAAATTTCAACTTGGTCAAATTGTTAGAACTCTAATTCAACAACATTTAATAGATTATTGTCGAAAATTTTAAAAATTTGTGTATCGTTTAAGCTAGCGATAGCATAAAGTAGGGCGCAAGCAAGTTGACAGCTTCGACTACAAAATAGATTGCCTGAAATAAAATAAAAAAATTTAAAAAACAATAAAAAATATGTAAAAATAATTCGCCGAAACAGGGACTTGAACCCTGGACCCTTGGATTAAAAGTCCAATGCTCTACCGACTGAGCTATCCCGGCTTGATAATTTTAAGTGCAGTTTAATTTTTATCAAGAATTAGAATTTATTTAAAACTAATAAAATGGGGACTAAAAAAGCCGGGTGTCTTTGTTAGTAATTTGAGCAACTTTAACAAGGCTTGTTGAACTTTCAAAAATAATAATAATAATCGGTTTTTACCGGCCATTGCAGAACCGTACCGAATCAACAATTAGTTTTGGTTTGGAGCTGCTTCTTTGTTTTGTTCTAGACAACCAGAAGAAGTCAAGCGGTTTTCTACCCCGAGGAGTCATCATCACCGTCCCCTGCATCTGCCAAATGGCGGCTTTCTTCTCAGAGATCACTGCACCTTCCGTTTAAAACCAGTTGGCGAATCGTGACCGAGCTAGAGCACTCGCTGTCCTTTTACTTCATAAACGACGAAATTTTCATCAAATTCCTAATCTCGTGGTTGAAGAGAACTCGGTCATCGTCGCCCTTGGGGCCATAAAACTCATGACTTTTCTTTCAAATGTCATCTGTCACTTTTAATACTCAGTCGTCAGGGTTCAACTCTCACGTCTATACGTGACAACGGTTCTAATCAACACCTTGTTCCATTTCGGTATACACCAGGTATTTTTTTAAATCAAGGCAAGTTGATTTTTATATAAACTTAGCGCATAAAGTATCCGTTTTTTGCAGAGAGTCAAATTGCTAAAACTCTGATAACAAGTGAGGAAAATGGTTGGTTGGCGTTCACATGTATGGTAAAGTTCGAGTAGGATATCAAAAATAAGATGCCCCGATAAAATTGTAGGGTATGTCAACTTATGTGTCTTAGAATTTGTTGGATTTTGGAAACTAGCACAGTTTTCTTAAAAGACTAATTTGTTATTATGTAAATGTTTCCAAATCGAAAACCTCGCTTATTCCGTAATATTAAAAAAAACGACGCCGAAACAGGGACTTGAACCCTGGACCCTTGGATTAAAAGTCCAATGCTCTACCGACTGAGCTATCCCGGCTTACTCAATATAGTTAAAATATAGCTTATGTTCAGATAATTCAAATTTTAATAATACGTATTTTCATTTTCTAGATGATCCAGTGAAAGGAAATCAATTTTTAAAAACGATTACGAATGTTCGGAATAGTTTAGGTGGCAGTTATTAATGTATATTACCTGATAGTATGAATCAATATGTGAATGATGAAATGTGTATGAAATTTGAATGGAGTGAATTTCTGGCGGTTTTGGAACAATCAATTTCCACGACCCCAGGAACGAATAGAGTGAGTTACAGAATGATTGTACAATTGGAATTCGAAGCAAAAGAAACTCTGCTTCAAATTCTCAATAGTGTATCGATGAGTATCAGAATACCGGAAAAATGGAAGGAAAGCCGGGTGGTTCCAATTCCTAAACGAGATCGAGATGTTAATCTGGCAATAAATTACAGGGGTATATCAATGTTAAATATTTTGGTGAAAATTGTGAATGGCATGTTAAAAGGTAGAATTGAAAAATCCAAGAATGAAAGAAATTTGTTGCCAGAAATCACTTTCGGTTTTCGAAGGAATCACTCGGCAAACGAATGTGTAGAAAAGTTTGTATGGGAAATAAGGAAAGAAAATAAGAAAATTGTGGCGGTATTTTTGGATATTGAAAGAGCGTATGATTATGTGGTACCAGGGAAACTGTATCAAGTTCTTCTGAATTTAGGTTTCCCTTCAAAAATTTGCAAATGGGTGTATGGTTTCATAAAAGATCGTAAGTTAGTTTTATGTGGCAGGGATTATGAGTTGGAAGGAGAAGTGAAAATTGGACTTCCGCAAGGGAGTAAAATTTCGTCAACTCTTTTCAATTTGTATACGAGCTCGGTTCATCGTTTTAATTCTGCGGACACGGTTGTTTTGCAATTTGCTGATGACTTTGTTATCATGGGTAAAGGGCAAAATGTGCAAGTGGCATGTAGTCGAGCTCAAGAATGTGTAAATCAGGTAATAA
This sequence comes from Tipula confusa, assembly GCA_963556175.1. Classification (NCBI taxonomy): domain Eukaryota; kingdom Metazoa; phylum Arthropoda; class Insecta; order Diptera; family Tipulidae; genus Tipula; species Tipula confusa. The sequence goes on from OY744476.1 coordinate 28,636,613, forward strand.
ATGCTTTGAATGAATTAAATCTGCGTGTCAATACGAGAAAATGTTGTTGTATGGCCTTTAGAACAAACCATTTGATTTGAGCAAATTTATAATGAAAGTATTGAATGTGTGAAATTGACTAGATATCTGGGTATCTGGATCGACCAAAAATTAAATTTCAGGGTGCATATGGATAAATTAGCCGAAAATTGTAAAAGTAGATTAAATGTGATCAAAAGGGTAAGCAAACCAAAATGGGGAGCTCATCCTAGTGTGACTGATATGATACGAAAGGCGCTAGTATCATCCAAAATTATGTATGGAATGAGTGTGTATGGAGATGGATCAAAAAAAGGTTTTGAAAGGTTGATGAAAGTAGAAAATGCTTGTGCTAGAGTGGTATTGGGTGCGATCAATTCAACCCCAGTACATACTCTATGGTCTGAAATGGGTGATTCACCTCTCAATTACAAGAGAGACTGGATCACCGTGCGTGAAACAGTGAGAATGATATCAAAAGGTAATGTTTTGGTGAATGAAATGATGGAGAGATTGCAAGCGGGTACGGAATATAAAAAAACACAGAGATCTGGATTGATTTTTAAAAATATTAACTTATTTTCCAAAATCAAAAAAGCCTGTTTCAGCTGCCCTCCTGACAATCTCATAGTAAAATTGAAATTTGGTGCTAAAACAAACGAGAGTATGAATGAATTATCGGTTAAGAGTGAATTTAATAGAATGTTTGTAGAATACTTTGCTTATGTAGAAGTGTATACAGATGCTAGTATAAATGGTGACAGAGTGGGGGTAGGAATTTTCATTCCTGCAATGAAAAAAGAGAAAATAATACGAATAAATGACAGCATCTGTATAATGAATGCAGAGCTAATTGGGATTATGGAAGGCATCAAGTTGGCCATGAGTGATGGGAGAAGGAGAGTATGGTTACTTTCCGACTCTTTATGTGGGGGTGAGGTGGTTCTTCAGTGGATACCTTCACACTTGCAGATCAAGGGTAATGAAAGAGCCAATATGCTTGCAAAAAAGGGGTTGTTTGAATGAGGATGTAAAAGAATATGAATATATGGATGCAAGAGATGTACTTCGTTTGTTTCAAGTGAATCTGTGGAGCAAATGGGAGAATGAATTTATGCAAAAATCTCAAGTGAAAGGAAATAAGTACTTTGAATTGTGTAGTGCTCCCTTGAAAACACCATTTTTTAAGGAAATCAAGAGAGACACTAAAATGGTACGAATTATAGAACGAGTAAGGTTGAATCATGGAAATTGGAAGGAATGTTTGTATAAACGTCATTTAAGTGAAACGAATCAGTGTGAATTTTGTATGGTTGTAGAGGACATCGAACATCTACTCTTAACATGCTCTGAATATAGGCGCAATAGAGTAGATTTCGATACACTCAGGAATGGAAGATCTCTAATAGAGCTACTGCAAATGGGTAATAGTGTATATAAGGATGTTTATGAATTTATTAGAATAAATGATATAACAGTATGAATCTGGATCATGAATGAAAGATAGGTGAATGTAAATAAAATTAAAAAAATAAAAATAATAATTATTATAATTAAAAATTGTAAAATTTTAAATGTAATTAAAAAAAAAAAATGTTAAATTAATGAATCAGGCCAGATGGCTCCTTCCTTGGAGCTAGTGCCATAAAATAAACTTATATAAAAAAAAATGTATTTTCATTTTAAGTTCGGTCGGCCTATTTTGGCAGCCGGAAAAAAAAACCCCAATTGTTTAAAAGCCCAAATCATTTTTCAAAAAATCATGCCGCGGTTGAAGCACTTTTAAAATCCAGTCATTAGGAGGACTAGCGCGCATAGTGGTAAAAGTGCATAAAAGGTGGGATTAATCCAATTAAGTGTCAGGTCGTATATACCAAACCCAATGAAGTGTACCAACTGCTAGAAATATGGGTACACCAAGAAAAGTTGCATAAATAATCCGACATTTATAACAAATGTAGTGAGGGGATAAGGCCACTCAAGCAACAATAAAGACTGTCGCATTTATCAACGAGAAGCAGAAATTGTGAAAATCACAATTAGCGAGTTTGAGAGGTACAGCCAACGCAATGGATGTTTCTTTAGTATAGAACGCGCTCGATCACCAAGTCACTTGGAATTTGAAGGAAGAGGATTTGAGTTCGGATCACATAGTTGTTTAAATGACCATGGATGACAGTCAAATGTATAACAGAAAACGTGAGATTATGAATAAACAACGACCTGAATACGGAGAATGGAATTATGTATGGTAGAATTAACGGACGATTAAAAAAAGCTATTCGCAAGGCTACAAGAAAAAGTAGGGGTCTCAAACTGGATATGAGCTTGAATGTAGAAGGAAGGTGAATTGGATAATGAATAGGATGTTTGAAAGGGATGAGTTTTTAAAAGTGTTGTAAGGTTCTAAAACGATCATCCCACCAATGAATCGCGTAAGTTATAGAAAGCTTCAGTTGTTGAGTACCGAAGCAAAACAAAATTTACTATATACAAACAAAAACATGAAAATCTTTAAAATCATGCCACCCCCAACTCGGATCAATCTATTTACACAACCCTGCGGTGAGTAACACAAAACTTAATCATTTTAAGAACTTTTATTTTTTGTGTTCGGTCTCGTTGTTTTTATTCTAATTTAATCTAAATTAATATTTACTTTTTCATGCAACCTCATCATCACCATCATCATCATCAACATAAATATTACCATTTCCATTATGTATAGTAAAAATTCTTAATTGTAAAAAAATGTAGTTTATCCAAAAGCAATCAATGACAATGATAATGAAAAATTTTCATTAAAACTTATATTTCCTTTCAGTATCCGTGTGTGTGTGTGTGTGTTTGTATCATTGTTCTAAATCGTTGCCTTTTGTTGGTCTCGATTTATAGAATATATAGTCAAGTTCGTAGAAACGATAACAATTAAAAAAGGATTTTCACCAAACCTATGAATTGGTTTGTTCATCCGTTTTTTAGAACGGAGTTGTAGTGCCATTAGTGCTTTGCGAGAGAATCGATTTCTTTATATTGAAACGATTTCTAACTAACGACTTTGGGTGCAATCACATAAATTAATATAACGGGAAAAATATCCTTCTTGGAACATCGCAAATCAAAATTATTACCAAAATATAAATCTGCACATCTTTAAATTAACTTCCAACCCTATATACCAGCATTTTATTTTATTTATTTATTTTTTGGTTGGGATTAATTCTTTGTATTTCGAAGGATGCTTGAAAAGTCTTAATATCATATCTGGATAAACAAACAATAGACATATACATAAAGTTGACCAAATCCCAGAACAATAAAATTTGGTTTAGGATCAATTTGATTCATCTTCGCACGTTGAACACAAAAACAGAAAATCAAAAGAAAATATCCAATAAAATTATTTTCTATCGTCCCCCTGTATCCTCAATTTCCACAAAAACATTTTCTGTTTTGTTTTTTTTTTTTAATTTCTTCCAAAGTGTTTTATGTATCTTATTTCTTGGGATAATATTGTATGGTGTTCGATTGTGATGCGGGTATGAATGTGGAGTATACAATATTTTCGGTCATGTCATTTTTCGATTGTCACAATGTGTAACATTTGAGATGAATTTGACATTTTTTTTATCACCGATATCTACTAAACGTATATAATGTACACACTCGTAAATATGGTTAGGCTTAAGGCGAAAACAATTTTTGGTTTATCGAAAATTATAGGTCGAGTGAGAAAGGCACGAAATTTTATGACATTGATGGATATGATTTGAATTAGTGGTACATTTTAGAAATTATGTGGTAATGAAAATATTGCCATTTAATTATTGTCGATTTGACCATCAAAGTCTTCTAATTTAGAACGGCACGAATAGCTGTCAGAGTTGATCGATCCAATTCGACTTTACATGGTGGAAAATTATTTCAACAGTGGGTTTTAAATTCACACTTTAGAGTCGAGAATTAATAGGTCATTTGAATGATGCAGCTACTAGACTAGGGGCTGTTATTCACCAGCCATTTAGTGATGGTCTAATATACTTGCTGTTATTTACCAAAAATCAATCAATAATAAATAAGTAGATCTTGCACCGGTGACCTAATTGTGTGTAAACAAATGTTCTTGAAGGCCAAAAACTAAGTAATAGACCGGATCTAATAGCGCGTATTTCAGCATCAAGGTAAAACCACTTATTGCCAGTAAAACGTATACCTCAGCCAAACCAGATATAGAGAAACTACGAAGATTAAATGGAGCTTTAATTAAATGCAGAAAAGTAGTTCTTGTACTATGTAGGGCCGTTCTAGAGATTTTGGCGCCCAGTTCAGTTGGAGTGATATGAAAATGACTTATAATATGGGATGCTTCATTTTCATACCGTTGATCTCTACAATTTTTGCCAAAAAAAAAAATCGCGAAAGTAATCGTCAAAGCCACCTATTGCAATTTTTATAAATAAAATACTCGTAAATTATGCGTCAATTTTATGCATAAGTACTTCCGTTTTCTACACTATCATAAAAGCATGAGTAGTTGCAAGTAGATACAAGTACTTGTGAGTAGTTTGCTAAGTTAGGTTCGCAATCAAATTTTGGTGAGGACTTCCAGTTAGACATAAAAGCCTGCTTCATATACCTCGTTAAAATAAATTCTATTTTTTATTACATTAAATAAGATTTGTACTACTTTCAAATAAGCCGGGATAGCTCAGTCGGTAGAGCATTGGACTTTTAATCCAAGGGTCCAGGGTTCAAGTCCCTGTTTCGGCGTTATTTTTAGAATTTTTTTGAACTATTTTTTATGTTTTATTTCAGGGCTACTATTTCGTGCTGTACTGAATATAAAATGAAATTCGTAAATTTGCAAAGGCTAACCCTTTTGCTAATTTTTAATTTTAGCTTAAAAATAATTTGTTGAAATGTATACATATTTTAACAAGGTATTTATACTGATGACCAGAGCTTTTGATTAAGGTATCATTCGTCAAAATCGGGCCACTATTTCGTGCTGTACTTAATATAAAATGAAATTCGTAAATTTGCAAAGGCTAACCTCTTTGCTAATTTTTAATTTTAGCTTAAAAATAATTTGTTGAAATGTATACATATTTTAACAAGGTATTTATACTGATGACCAGAGCTTTTGATTAAGGTATCATTCGTCAAAATCGGGCCACTATTTCGTGCTGTATTGAATATAAAATGAAATTCGTAAATTTGCAAAGGCTAACCCCTTTTCTTATTTTTAATTTTAGCTTAAAAATAATTTGTTGAAATGTATACATATTTTAACGAGGTATTTATACTGATGACCAGAGCTTTTGATTAAGGTATCATTCGTCAAAATCGGGCCACTATTTCGTGCTGTACTTAATATAAAATGAAATTCGTAAATTTGCAAAGGCTAACCCCTTTACTTATTTTTAATTTTAGCTTAAAAATAATTTGTTGAAATGTATACATATTTTAACGAGGTATTTATACTGATGACCAGAGCTTTTGATTAAGGTATCATTCGTCAAAATCGGGCCACTATTTCGTGCTGGAATTGAATATAAAATGAAATTTGTAAATTTGCAAAGGCTAACCCCTTTGCTAATTTTTAATTTTAGCTTAAAAATAATTTGTTGAAATGTATACATATTTTAACGAGGTATTTATACTGATGACCAGAGCTTTTGATTAAGGTATCATTCGTCAAAATCGGGCCACTATTTCGTGCTGTACTTAATATAAAATGAAATTCGTAAATTTGCAAAGGCTAACCCCTTTACTTATTTTTAATTTTAGCTTAAAAATAATTTATTGAAATGTATACATATTTTAACGAGGTATTTATACTGATGACCAGAGCTTTTGATTAAGGTATCATTCGTCAAAATCGGGCCACTATTTCGTGCTGTATTGAATATAAAATGAAATTCGTAAATTTGCAAAGGCTAACCCCTTTTCTTATTTTTAATTTTAGCTTAAAAATAATTTGTTGAAATGTATACATATTTTAACAAGGTATTTATACTGATGACCAGAGCTTTTGATTAAGGTATCATTCGTCAAAATCGGGCCACTATTTCGTGCTGTATTGAATATAAAATGAAATTCGTAAATTTGCAAAGGCTAACCCCTTTTCTTATTTTTAATTTTAGCTTAAAAATAATTTGTTGAAATGTATACATATTTTAACGAGGTATTCATACTGATGACCAGAGCTTTTGATTAAGGTATCATTCATTAAAATCGGGCCACTATTTCGTGCTGTATTGAATATAAAATGAAATTTGTAAATTTGCAAAGGCTAACCCCTTTGCTAATTTTTAATTTTAGCTTAAAAATAATTTGTTGAAATGTATACATATTTTAACGAGGTATTTATACTGATGACCAGAGCTTTTGATTAAGGTATCATTCGTCAAAATCGGGCCACTATTTCGTGCTGTACTTAATATAAAATGAAATTCGTAAATTTGCAAAGGCTAACCCCTTTACTTATTTTTAATTTTAGCTTAAAAATAATTTGTTGAAATGTATACATATTTTAACGAGGTATTTATACTGATGACCAGAGCTTTTGATTAAGGTATCATTCATTAAAATCGGTCCACTATTTCGTGCTGTATTGAATATAAAATGAAATTTGTAAATTTGCAAAGGCTAACCCCTTTGCTAATTTTTAATTTTAGCTTAAAAATAATTTGTTGAAATGTATACATATTTTAACGAGGTATTTATACTGATGACCAGAGCTTTTGATTAAGGTATCATTCGTCAAAATCGGGCCACTATTTCGTGCTGTATTGAATATAAAATGAAATTCGTAAATTTGCAAAGGCTAACCCCTTTTCTTATTTTTAATTTTAGCTTACAAATAATTTGTTGAAATGTATACATATTTTAACGAGGTATTTATACTGATGACCAGAGCTTTTGATTAAGGTATCATTCGTCAAAATCGGGCCACTATTTCGTGCTGTATTGAATATAAAATGAAATTCGTAAATTTGCAAAGGCTAACCCCTTTTCTTATTTTTAATTTTAGCTTAAAAATAATTTGTTGAAATGTATACATATTTTAACGAGGTATTCATACTGATGACCAGAGCTTTTGATTAAGGTATCATTCATTAAAATCGGGCCACTATTTTGTGCTGTATTGAATATAAAATGAAATTTGTAAATTTGCAAAGGCTAACCCCTTTGCTAATTTTTAATTTTAGCTTAAAAATAATTTGTTGAAATGTATACATATTTTAACGAGGTATTTATACTGATGACCAGAGCTTTTGATTAAGGTATCATTCGTCAAAATCGGGCCACTATTTCGTGCTGTACTTAATATAAAATGAAATTCGTAAATTTGCAAAGGCTAACCCCTTTACTTATTTTTAATTTTAGCTTAAAAATAATTTGTTGAAATGTATACATATTTTAACGAGGTATTTATACTGATGACCAGAGCTTTTGATTAAGGTATCATTCGTCAAAATCGGGCCACTATTTCGTGCTGGAATTGAATATAAAATGAAATTCGTAAATTTGCAAAGGCTAACTCCTTTGCTAACTTTTAATTTTAGCTTAAAAATAATTTGTTGAAATGTATACATATTTTAACAAGGTATTTATACTGATGACCAGAGCTTTTGATTAAGGTATCATTCGTCAAAATCGGGCCACTATTTCGTGCTGTACTTAATATAAAATGAAATTCGTAAATTTGCAAAGGCTAACCCCTTTACTTATTTTTAATTTTAGCTTAAAAATAATTTGTTGAAATGTATACATATTTTAACGAGGTATTTATACTGATGACCAGAGCTTTTGATTAAGGTATCATTCGTCAAAATCGGGCCACTATTTCGTGCTGGAATTGAATATAAAATGAAATTCGTAAATTTGCAAAGGCTAACTCCTTTGCTTATTTTTAATTTTAGCTTAAAAATAATTTGTTGAAATGTATACATATTTTAACAAGGTATTTATACTGATGACCAGAGCTTTTGATTAAGGTATCATTCGTCAAAATCGGGCCACTATTTCGTGCTGTACTTAATATAAAATGAAATTCGTAAATTTGCAAAGGCTAACCCCTTTACTTATTTTTAATTTTAGCTTAAAAATAATTTGTTGAAATGTATACATATTTTAACGAGGTATTTATACTGATGACCAGAGCTTTTGATTAAGGTATCATTCGTCAAAATCGGGCCACTATTTCGTGCTGGAATTGAATATAAAATGAAATTCGTAAATTTGCAAAGGCTAACCCCTTTGCTAACTTTTAATTTTAGCTTACAAATAATTTGTTGAAATGTATACATATTTTAACGAGATATTCATACTGATGACCAGAGCTTTTGATTAAGGTATCATTCATCAAAATCGGTCCACTATATTGTGCTGTATTGAATATAAAATGAAATTCGTAAATTTGCAAAGGCTAACCCCTTTGCTAACTTTTAATTTTAGCTTACAAATAATTTGTTGAAATGTATACATATTTTAACGAGATATTCATACTGATGACCAGAGCTTTTGATTAAGGTATCATTCATCAAAATCGGTCCACTATTTCGTGCTGTATTGAATATAAAATGAAATTCGTAAATTTGCAAAGGCTAACCCCTTTGCTAATTTTTAATTTTTTGTTAAAAATAATTTGTTGAAATGTATACATATTTTAACGAGGTATTTATACTGATGACCAAAGCTTTTGATTAAGGTATCATTCATCAAAATCGGGCCACTATTTCGTGCTGTATTGAATATAAAATGAAATTCGTAAATTTGCAAAGGCTAACTCCTTTGCTAACTTTTAATTTTAGCTTACAAATAATTTGTTGAAATGTATACATATTTTAACGAGGTATTTATACTGATGACCAAAGCTTTTGATTAAGGTATCATTCATCAAAATCGGGCCACTATTTCGTGCTGTATTGAATATAAAATGAAATTCGTAAATTTGCAAAGGCTAACCCCTTTGCTAACTTTTAATTTTAGCTTACAAATAATTTGTTGAAATGTATACATATTTTAACGAGGTATTTATACTGATGACCAGAGCTTTTGATTAAGGTATCATTCATCAAAATCGGGCCACTATTTCGTGCTGTATTGAATATAAAATGAAATTCGTAAATTTGCAAAGGCTAACCCCTTTGCTAACTTTTAATTTTAGCTTACAAATAATTTGTTGAAATGTATACATATTTTAACGAGATATTCATACTGATGACCAGAGCTTTTGATTAAGGTATCATTCATCAAAATCGGTCCACTATTTCGTGCTGTATTGAATATAAAATGAAATTCGTAAATTTGCAAAGGCTAACCCCTTTGCTAATTTTTAATTTTTTGTTAAAAATAATTTGTTGAAATGTATACATATTTTAACGAGGTATTTATACTGATGACCAAAGCTTTTGATTAAGGTATCATTCATCAAAATCGGGCCACTATTTCGTGCTGTATTGAATATAAAATGAAATTCGTAAATTTGCAAAGGCTAACCCCTTTGCTAACTTTTAATTTTAGCTTACAAATAATTTGTTGAAATGTATACATATTTTAACGAGGTATTTATACTGATGACCAGAGCTTTTGATTAAGGTATCATTCATCAAAATCGGGCCACTATTTCGTGCTGTATTGAATATAAAATGAAATTCGTAAATTTGCAAAGGCTAACCCTTTTGCTAATTTTTAATTTTAGCTTACAAATAATTTGTTGAAATGTATACATATTTTAACGAGGTATTTATACTGATGACCAGAGCTTTTGATTAAGGTATCATTCATCAAAATCGGTCCACTATTTCGTGCTGTATTGAATATAAAATGAAATTCGTAAATTTGCAAAGGCTAACCCCTTTGCTAACTTTTAATTTTAGCTTACAAATAATTTGTTGAAATGTATACATATTTTAACGAGATATTCATACTGATGACCAGAGCTTTTGATTAAGGTATCATTCATCAAAATCGGTCCACTATTTCGTGCTGTATTGAATATAAAATGAAATTCGTAAATTTGCAAAGGCTAACCCCTTTGCTAATTTTTAATTTTTTGTTAAAAATAATTTGTTGAAATGTATACATATTTTAACGAGGTATTTATACTGATGACCAAAGCTTTTGATTAAGGTATCATTCATCAAAATCGGGCCACTATTTCGTGCTGTATTGAATATAAAATGAAATTCGTAAATTTGCAAAGGCTAACCCCTTTGCTAACTTTTAATTTTAGCTTACAAATAATTTGTTGAAATGTATACATATTTTAACGAGGTATTTATACTGATGACCAAAGCTTTTGATTAAGGTATCATTCATCAAAATCGGGCCACTATTTCGTGCTGTATTGAATATAAAATGAAATTCGTAAATTTGCAAAGGCTAACCCCTTTGCTAACTTTTAATTTTAGCTTACAAATAATTTGTTGAAATGTATACATATTTCAACGAGGTATTTATACTGATGACCAGAGCTTTTGATTAAGGTATCATTCATCAAAATCGGGCCACTATTTCGTGCTGTATTGAATATAAAATGAAATTCGTAAATTTGCAAAGGCTAACCCTTTTGCTAATTTTTAATTTAGCTTACAAATAATTTGTTGAAATGTATACATATTTTAACGAGATATTCATACTGATGACCAGAGCTTTTGATTAAGGTATCATTCATCAAAATCGGTCCACTATTTCGTGCTGTATTGAATATAAAATGAAATTCGTAAATTTGCAAAGGCTAACCCCTTTGCTAATTTTTAATTTTTTGTTAAAAATAATTTGTTGAAATGTATACATATTTTAACGAGGTATTTATACTGATGACCAAAGCTTTTGATTAAGGTATCATTCATCAAAATCGGGCCACTATTTCGTGCTGTATTGAATGTAAAATGAAATTCGTAAATTTGCAAAGGCTAACCCCTTTGCTAACTTTTAATTTTAGCTTACAAATAATTTGTTGAAATGTATACATATTTTAACGAGGTATTTATACTGATGACCAAAGCTTTTGATTAAGGTATCATTCATCAAAATCGGGCCACTATTTCGTGCTGTATTGAATATAAAATGAAATTCGTAAATTTGCAAAGGTTAACCCCTTTGCTAATTTTTAATTTTAGCTTAAAAATAATTTGTCGAAATGTATACATATTTTAACGAGGTATTCATACTGATGACCAGAGCTTTTGATTAAGGTATCATTCGTCAAAATCGGGCCACTATTTCGTGGTGTATTGAATATAAAATGAAATTCGTAAATTTGCAAAGGCTAACCCCTTTGCTAATTTTTAAGTTTTTGTTAAAAATAATTTGTTAAAATGTATACATATTTTAAAGAGGTATTTATACTGATGACCAGAGCTTTTGATTAAGGTATCATTCGTCAAAATCGGGCCATTTTTTCGTGGTGTATTGAATATAAAATGAAATTCGTAAATTTGCAAAGGCTAACCCCTTTGCTAACTTTTAATTTTAGCTTACAAATAATTTGTTGAAATGTATACATATTTTAACGAGGTATTCATACTGATGACCAGAGCTTTTGATTAAGGTATCATTCATCAAAATCGGTCCACTATTTCGTGCTGTATTGAATATAAAATGAAATTCGTAAATTTGCAAAGGCTAACCTCTTTGCTAATTTTTAATTTTAGCTTAAAAATAATTTGTTGAAATGTATACATATTTTAATGAGGTATTTATACTGATGACCAGAGCTTTTGATTAAGGTATCATTCATTAAAATCGGGCCACTATTTCGTGGTGTATTGGATATAAAATGAAATTCGTAAATTTGCAAAGGCTAACCCGTTTGCTAATTTTAAATTTTTTGTTAAAAATAATTTGTTGAAATGTATACATATTTTAAAGAGGTATTTATACTGATGACCAGAGCTTTTGATTAAGGTATCATTCGTCAAAATCGGGCCACTATTTCGTGCTGTATTGAATATAAAATGAAATTCGTAAATTTGCAAAGGCTAACCCCTTTGCTAATTTTTAATTTTAGCTTAAAAATAATTTGTTGAAATGTATACATATTTTAACGAGGTATTCATACTGATGACCAGAGCTTTTGATTAAGGTATCATTCGTCAAAATCGGGCCACTATTTCGTGCTGTATTGAATATAAAATGAAATTCGTAAATTTGCAAAGGCTAACCCCTTTGCTAATTTTTAATTTTAGCTTAAAAATAATTTGTTGAAATGTATACATATTTTAATGAGGTATTCATACTGATGACCAGAGCTTTTGATTAAGGTATCATTCGTCAAAATCGGGCCACTATTTCGTGCTGTATTGAATATAAAATGAAATTCGTAAATTTGCAAAGGCTAACCTCTTTGCTAATTTTTAATTTTTTGTTAAAAATAATTTGTTGAAATGTATACATATTTTAATGAGGTATTTATACTGATGACCAGAGCTTTTGATTAAGGTATCATTCATTAAAATCGGGCCACTATTTCGTGGTGTATTGGATATAAAATGAAATTCGTAAATTTGCAAAGGCTAACCCGTTTGCTAATTTTAAATTTTTTGTTAAAAATAATTTGTTGAAATGTATACATATTTTAAAGAGGTATTTATACTGATGACCAGAGCTTTTGATTAAGGTATCATTCGTCAAAATCGGGCCACTATTTCGTGCTGTATTGAATATAAAATGAAATTCGTAAATTTGCAAAGGCTAACCCCTTTGCTAATTTTTAATTTTTTGTTAAAAATAATTTGTTGAAATGTATACATATTTTAACGAGGTATTTATACTGATGACCAAAGCTTTTGATTAAGGTATCATTCATCAAAATCGGGCCACTATTTCGTGCTGTATTGAATATAAAATGAAATTCGTAAATTTGCAAAGGCTAACCCCTTTGCTAACTTTTAATTTTAGCTTACAAATAATTTGTTGAAATGTATACATATTTTAACGAGGTATTTATACTGATGACCAAAGCTTTTGATTAAGGTATCATTCATCAAAATCGGGCCACTATTTCGTGCTGTATTGAATATAAAATGAAATTCGTAAATTTGCAAAGGCTAACCCCTTTGCTAACTTTTAATTTTAGCTTACAAATAATTTGTTGAAATGTATACATATTTTAACGAGGTATTTATACTGATGACCAGAGCTTTTGATTAAGGTATCATTCATCAAAATCGGGCCACTATTTCGTGCTGTATTGAATATAAAATGAAATTCGTAAATTTGCAAAGGCTAACCCTTTTGCTAATTTTTAATTTTAGCTTACAAATAATTTGTTGAAATGTATACATATTTTAACGAGGTATTCATACTGATGACCAGAGCTTTTGATTAAGGTATCATTCATCAAAATCGGTCCACTATTTCGTGCTGTATTGAATATAAAATGAAATTCGTAAATTTGCAAAGGCTAACCCCTTTGCTAACTTTTAATTTTAGCTTACAAATAATTTGTTGAAATGTATACATATTTTAACGAGATATTCATACTGATGACCAGAGCTTTTGATTAAGGTATCATTCATCAAAATCGGTCCACTATTTCGTGCTGTATTGAATATAAAATGAAATTCGTAAATTTGCAAAGGCTAACCCCTTTGCTAATTTTTAATTTTTTGTTAAAAATAATTTGTTGAAATGTATACATATTTTAACGAGGTATTTATACTGATGACCAAAGCTTTTGATTAAGGTATCATTCATCAAAATCGGGCCACTATTTCGTGCTGTATTGAATATAAAATGAAATTCGTAAATTTGCAAAGGCTAACCCCTTTGCTAACTTTTAATTTTAGCTTACAAATAATTTGTTGAAATGTATACATATTTCAACGAGGTATTTATACTGATGACCAAAGCTTTTGATTAAGGTATCATTCATCAAAATCGGGCCACTATTTCGTGCTGTATTGAATATAAAATGAAATTCGTAAATTTGCAAAGGCTAACCCCTTTGCTAACTTTTAATTTTAGCTTACAAATAATTTGTTGAAATGTATACATATTTTAACGAGGTATTTATACTGATGACCAGAGCTTTTGATTAAGGTATCATTCATCAAAATCGGGCAACTATTTCGTGCTGTATTGAATATAAAATGAAATTCGTAAATTTGCAAAGGCTAACCCCTTTGCTAACTTTTAATTTTAGCTTACAAATAATTTGTTGAAATGTATACATATTTTAACGAGATATTCATACTGATGACCAGAGCTTTTGATTAAGGTATCATTCATCAAAATCGGTCCACTATTTCGTGCTGTATTGAATATAAAATGAAATTCGTAAATTTGCAAAGGCTAACCCCTTTGCTAATTTTTAATTTTTTGTTAAAAATAATTTGTTGAAATGTATACATATTTTAACGAGGTATTTATACTGATGACCAAAGCTTTTGATTAAGGTATCATTCATCAAAATCGGGCCACTATTTCGTGCTGTATTGAATATAAAATGAAATTCGTAAATTTGCAAAGGCTAACCCCTTTGCTAATTTTTAATTTTAGCTTACAAATAATTTGTTGAAATGTATACATATTTTAACGAGGTATTTATACTGATGACCAAAGCTTTTGATTAAGGTATCATTCATCAAAATCGGGCCACTATTTCGTGCTGTATTGAATATAAAATGAAATTCGTAAATTTGCAAAGGTTAACCCCTTTGCTAATTTTTAATTTTAGCTTAAAAATAATTTGTCGAAATGTATACATATTTTAACGAGGTATTCATACTGATGACCAGAGCTTTTGATTAAGGTATCATTCGTCAAAATCGGGCCACTATTTCGTGGTGTATTGAATATAAAATGAAATTCGTAAATTTGCAAAGGCTAACCCCTTTGCTAATTTTTAAGTTTTTGTTAAAAATAATTTGTTGAAATGTATACATATTTTAAAGAGGTATTTATACTGATGACCAGAGCTTTTGATTAAGGTATCATTCGTTAAAATCGGGCCATTTTTTCGTGGTGTATTGAATATAAAATGAAATTCGTAAATTTGCAAAGGCTAACCCCTTTGCTAACTTTTAATTTTAGCTTACAAATAATTTGTTGAAATGTATACATATTTTAACGAGGTATTCATACTGATGACCAGAGCTTTTGATTAAGGTATCATTCATCAAAATCGGTCCACTATTTCGTGCTGTATTGAATATAAAATGAAATTCGTAAATTTGCAAAGGCTAACCCGTTTGCTAATTTTAAATTTTTGCTTAAAAACAATTTTAATTAATTCCTGGCAGATGAATATGAGAATAGTTTTTGGCTCGAAATGTGACGATGACAGAAATTACTGTGTTCTAGGTTTTTATGTAAACCTAGTACACCCCTAATGGAAACCTCTTTATATAATATGTGCATTTAAAATGTTCATCTCGTATTCCAATTAATTAATTAACGTCAAACTATCTACTGTTGTGGTATTTAAACACCAAAAATATTAGCATCCTTAAACCGCTCATAACAATTACACAAAACCATTGCCTTTCTTGTTGAACGGAATATTCTTTATACCACACCCGAACACTCCGTCTTACGTTATTAAATTAATTTACCGTTATTTTGCCGCACACAATGATAATGCGGTAAAAAAAAATCCTTTGCAACATTTTTAATTAATTTTGATTTGATTTTCCCTAATTTTGTGTGTCTGTGTGTTTGTGTTTTGATCCGGATGCTGGAAATGATAACGTAAAAATTTTTTTGGATACTGAAAAGAATTATGCGATGTCTTTCGATTTATCTAAATTAAGATCACACACCCGTCGTAATATTATAATGTTATACGAGAGTTTCTATTATGAAACACTGTAATGAAACAATTACATCGGTTTTGTGGTTGCCCCACTCTGTATAATCTCACAAAATGTATATAGAAAATTAGGAAGGAAATTAGCTAAAGATGTTCGTACGGTGGAAATAAATTGATAAAAATGATTCAAGGTTTTTATTTGTATCTTTTGTGTAATATGTATAGGCCTATTGTGTCTTATGGTTAACTGAAAATGCGTAGGAATCGATTTAATCAGACAGTCGCTTAATTAATTAGCAACAGGGGATAAATAAGAAAATGTCTAAGAATTTTGCTGTTTTCGGTGATATCTATATGTAATAGACAGGAGATAGATAGAAAAAGGTTGGGTTTCTATTATAGATAATCTCTAACTAATCCATCACGATAGTACATTACTATATGCTAATTAGTCTTATTTCCCCAAAAGATGCGGTGTATAACTATCCATGGAAAGGGACATTTTAAGATATCCTAATAATATTACTCGTCCAGAAGGATCCTTAAAGTTTTATTGAAAATTTGCTTTGAGAAATTTCGGGGGAAAAAATCGTCTTTCAAGGTTAAATGAGTGATTAGATGCGATACGCTGCCGATGCCCTGGGATACCGAATCGACTCCAGTGTTCTTCGTCCTACCGAAGGCAATATTAGAGTAATCGTAAATTCACCGCCTCCAATGGATAATGCCCAACTTAAAGGTTTTTTGGGGGGGGGGGGGGGCTTTTGTATTTTACCATGCATTCGTTAAATAAAATCGTAGGGCCGCTGCATTAACGTCTTCATGACAACATTAAGCGGTCGTTGTCTGCTGCCCAGCAGTGAAGTTTCGACGAGCTCAAATTTTAAAACAAACAATTTCCAATTATTGCCTGCGTCAAGAAGTTCCATGATTTTATCTAAGGTGAATTACCCCTTAGTCGACTGCCTAATACGGTGCATGAGCATTCTCTGAAAAGGTGGAGGGCCAGTTCAAATCCTTTTGGTTTCTGAAAATTGAACTAAGTTAAATCAAAGATCACCTTCTATGGGACCAGCGCACGAAAATTCCTCAGTGGTGTCATCAGACTGACTTCGGTGCACTGCATTCAATACAACTCACACCGTAGTTATGCACAGTAAATTCATGGCAAAGAATTACGTGGGGTGGTTAGGTTTAGGTGGCCGTCCAAAAAAAGGATAAGACATAGACGAATATGGTCTATCTATCAATTTTCAAGCCATCTATAAAGAAGATAATAAAACCTGACTTTAAAACTGCTTCCCTCGCCCAGTCCTCTCTGGAAGGAATATCAGTTAGAAATTTAACTTCGAGGGCTGATGACGAGATGGTATAGTCGATAGATTTGAGGGTTTCTATATTCGCTAGAGTATACGAGTGTACCATAATGTTACACGACTACAGAGAAATTGATATTAGCCTTATAGCTGTACTCGCAGCTACTTGCTTGGCCGAGATATCAATAAGGATGAGATGAAAGAGGATCTCCAGTGTTTGGGTAGGAATGCTTCTAAGTGCACCACTAATGCACAAAGCAGCAGTGTTCTTTGTACTTTCATCAACAATTTTTGGAAAATAAGACCCAAGAATTTCACTTTCACTGTATTGTTTCACAAAAGAATCTCCAGGAATTGCTTTAAGCACTTCTTAGGTCATATTTATATGATTTGAGTACTTCCTTATAGGAGTCCCAGTCCATGTCAGTTTCTATTCTCTTCGCAATTTTGAACAGTCGCTTACATTTTAAACGCGTTACTTGTATTTTCTTCAAACACCAAGGTGGACGAGGTTTTTCCTTTGGCCTACTAAGAGAACATTAGCTTGAAGGAGATTTAGGGACCAATGCCGGTAGAGAGTTACTTAAAATCATTCTGAAAGTGTCCCAATGGTTCGTCCTTCTATTTCTAAAGGTTGGAATTTCAAAATATTTTATATCCAAGTAACAGTCAGCACGTATAATGTGAGTTTGCATCACAACCAAGCATGACGACATCCTTCCGTACCTGAGCATCTATTACTAGAACGTACACATTTGCAGGACTAAGATTTACCCCGTTATGCGGCAAGAACGCTGATATAAACCAGAGGTTTTCTTTTCCGACCTCGACGCTAGCTGCTACTACATCTGCATCACTGTAATTTGCAAGCAGATAGATATTTAGTTTGCTTTTTGCAAGAATGCATGATTGAATCTTACTTTCTTGCTGAACAAACAGTAATTTGTAATTAGGAGCCCCGAGCCCAACCTCATTAACCATTGGTTTTTGAACCTTTTAATATTTAGAGCAGAAGAGCAGTTGACGCTGCCTTACAGTGATGAAGGGCGATTTAAATAAATTTAAACATTTTACTGCTTAAATACAAGCTCCACCACAGTGGAACCAGATTCTGCAGTTGAATCTATACCGAGTTCATTCCGAGTCCGCAAAGTGACTTTATTGATAAGGACAACTCAGTGTTCAAAGTAGTCGTTACCTCTGTAAGCATTAGCCTGTCGTGCACCACGGAAGTATCCTAATCTGGTTCTGGTGCCTCTGACTTAGCAGCCTCATTCTTTTAAAAGGCTTTAATGTGACTTACTAAAACCATAGCTAACCACACCACCTGTCGTAGCTAGCACCACCAACGAATTTGTGTTGGTTATGATGACAACCAGAACTGTTGTCCTCTTTAACTTCCTCCACTCTGGATATCCGCCAATGAGAAGTTAGCAAAATCGGATTACGGATCTGGAACTATTCCAAAATAGTCTTTGGATTATTCGGTTCCACTGAGATCCACGCAAGAGCTCTCGGCCTGCTAGGTATATCCTCCAGCACAATTACATCAAGTCTGGCTCCAGGCCAAACCTTATCAAGGCTGCTGCTCACCTATTTATAAAGATCTAGACATCTCTAATTGGCACAGGCTGTCAATTTGACATGGTTCCTATACCAACCTCCATCCCGACATGTAGGGAGCCACCCCAGGGGTCCCCCTCATAACTTTGAGGAATGAGTAGGCCAAAACCTTTTTCACCTTCTTCTAATTAGCAGGAGTGACGGTACCATCCTCCTGAGCTCCATCAACCACTGCTACGACTAGTGGATCTTTTAGAACCTCACTAAAAGGTCTACCACCTGCAATTTCCTGCAACTTAGATCTTTTAGCGGCCTTTGGAGAATCATGCTGTGACCTCTATCTTTTGGACAGAGAACACTCAGATGAACTTCCTGGCATCGGCCCGACAATTTTAGTAGCCCACGAAAGTGTATCTACTTGTTTATTCGTCCTTTTATCAACTGGAATTTCCTCAATCCTTTTTAAGGTTTTCAATGCTTGCCTCCTAGCATTAAATATTGGTTTAAAGGGACCTGCATTGTCGTTGCATAAATCCACTTCCCCAAATTTAGGGAGAGAGGGCCTACAGACCCGTTTCTCCTTATTAAAATTTTCTGGTTTTTTAAGAGTTCCGGACTCTTTAGTATTTAATGCTGAATCCATGTTTGCTCCACGAGTAGCGGAAAAAAATAAGGTTCATCCTTGCAGAGATCCGCAATACAAGGATAAGGCTTAAAACAGCTGGAGGTCACCAGGTATCCAGCCTCCTTATCCAGGTATCCTTATTTTATAGTGCTAGCAGTCGCATCTAATATTTAGCCGACCGAAGTCGTTGCCCGGGTGGTACCACTAGAATACTTGTATATTAGATACAATTGGAGGACTCTACATAGTTATAACAATAATGAAGAATCGCAACCACAACAACCGCATGATTGTAACAAGTTAAAACCATAAACCCTTGCCTACCCTATTGAGATTCACCAACACCACCCAAAAAATGGAGTAACTTACGAAGAAGAACTACTTAAGAAGAATTCGTCTGACGTACATTAGCCTTTATTTATTAGTACGCTAATTTACATATTTTGACTTTGTACACCATTACGTTTGGAAGAACAAGAAGGAGGAAAACTTATTGGGAAGTTCGCATAATACACCTGCCTCAATAAGGTCTGCTTCACTAGACCGCGTTTTCTACTTGAGAATTTTACTTCACCATGTAAAAGGTGCCACCAGTTTTAAAGCCCCATGCACATTTAATCAAAATTAAAATGCTTTGAAATACTCAAGAAATATGTACCAACAATTTTACAAATTCATTAGTCTCAATTGGCCAACACATGTATTATCGCAAAAAAATTGGTTATAAACCATTCTGGCGAAATTTAATTTTTTTTTCAAAATACCGCATCGTAATGCAGTCAAATTTGAATAATGTATGCACATAACCAACGTACACGTTTACTAACAACAAATGATTTCATCCATTTATTTTTAAGCAACGAATGGTATTTCTTATTATAGGAAAAACAATCAAATTTCATTTTTATTAATTTTCCGAGAAAATATTTATTAAAATGAAAATTCAACATCCAGATATGAAAAATAGTTGTATGCTTTGTGAAAAATTTGTTCGATTTATGAATGTAAAGAATCTGCTTATATGCAGTAAAATTAAAATAGAAATTTCTTTGCGGTTCACCACACCTGAGAGGAATGTCGAAAGAAGATTTGGAAAATTTATCAGGTAAAGCGCAACGTGAAAATGAAAAATTTGTTTCGCAATGTCATTGATTGAAATGTTAATTTAAGTTTCGATTCGAATACTATAGATGGCCTAGCAACCATAGACGGACTTCGTCTCAAAAAAAGAATCTGAATCGAATACGATGTGAACGGGATCTGACTCAAAGGTTTTTTTGTACCATCCACCAATTACTGTTTTGCCATAAAATACATGTTTTCTGGGTGATGTGATGCATAAAGCATACATACATGAGTAAACGCATAAAATTATAAATTAAATTCAAATGCGTGGTTGGCACACTGTTACAGCCAAAAACATAAAATTCAATTCCGTAAAGTGTTTTCATCTTAAATTCGATTTTTTATTATTCTAATTCGGAAGTTTGATACACAAAAACATGAATGTATTAAGATTCAATGATTTGGATATTATTCATGCAAATCATAATTTTATTATGTTACGATAGCGCATAAAATTTAATATTGTGATGATTGTGTTCCGTGTCTATATAGATGTTCGAATGATGGATCTATTCATCATTGTTGGCCGTTTCTCGTCTCGATAGTTATCAAAAAATCTAAGAATTATCTTTAATTAATGTCATTTCCTTATGGTTTTGTAACAATTATTAAAAGATAACAAGTAAATTTATTCCCTTATATTTATCCACTACCTCTCACCAAGTAACTTCTATTCTGCCTCTTCTCAAAAATTAAGGCCATCTCTAAAATTGGGTGATAATTATAAATAATTGAATAACTTATGGTTGAATAACCATAGATGGCAGTAATGTCACAAAGTATAAGTTTTGACAAATGCACATTGACAAAAAAGACATTAACAAATGCAATTAGTCGATTTTGCTGAATAGTTGATAATTTTAATTTTAAGAATCTAGTTTTTTATTTATGCAGATGATGCCAAAGCAGCAAGCCAAAAGATAAGTATGTATAACAATCTAACTTGGATGAGGCGCAATGAACCGGCCCATTGAATCGTAATAACTCAACCATCATTAACTGGCAGCTTGTATAATTTATGGACTGGATGCCTTAATGTTGTTGTTTTGGTTTTAGCCAAAGCATTTTTAATCCAGTTCCTGGATGAACTTGCTCGATACGAGTTAATAACCATTTTGTAGGAGGCTGATTCCTTCATTATAAATACGTCGTTCATTTTGAGTTTTTATCCTTGATATTGCTATTTGGTTCTTCTGAACAATGAGGTCAGTGATTCCGTGTGTCATCGATGCTGTATGTAAATCCTTTTGCAAATGTCTAGTTAAGCGTGATAATGGAATTATCATGCTTAACTAAACATTTGCAAAAGGATTTGCAAATGTTTAGTTAAGCAAATCCTTTTGCAAATCGTACTTGAGTTTTCTTCGGTTACATCTTTTAAAAGCATCTTGGTTGCTCTGACCAATGGGATGAGTCTAATCGCGATCACTCAGGATCATTCCACCATAAAATAAAGTTGATGAGTTCTTCCGGCAGCAAACATCGTGTGGTGCAATCGGCTGGGTTGTATGCTGATGTATATGTTTCAAATGGCTTCTAGAAATAGAAGATACAATATTTGCTGTTCGACTAGCAACGAAGGTTTTTCATCTTTGTGGGTGAGAAGCTAGTCATAAAAGAACAATTGTTGAATCTGTTCAAGCCGTCATTTCAATATCACTGCCCAATGTTTCCTTGATTACTTTCAACAGTACAGCAGCGCACAGTTTTAATCGCGAAATGAACCTGATCGATCATTCTACAGTAGACTACGGCACCATATGCGTTTTCTGATGCATCAAAAAGTATATGCAGTTCATACCAATTTCCGAACATTGTTGATGGGATTTCATTATTCCAATCCAATTTCAAGGCTGAAACAATTTGGGCTGAAAACGACAGAATTAGTGAACATTAAAACGGAAATCATCCTTTACTGGATGCCACTAAATCCCCAACAATTTACGAGATGGAATAATCATAATTGTCTACGAGAGCTTTTTCTTTGTCGTTTGCATCAATATGGGTTAGCAGTTGCAATGCCTATTTCCGCAGTTTAAACCCGTACGCCTTAAGTGTTGATATCTTGTCTTGCACATGATGAGGCTTCTTTAATGGTATGAGCTCCAGATATTAGGTCATCAAAGTAGAAATTATTTATTATTATATGCGCTGCAGTTGGATAGGTTCTTAGCAATTTACATAACCATAGTGTATCATTTAATGTCACGCCATTTGATGATATGAAATAAAAACTGCGTTCTCAGTTCTTGCTTGTTTCAGAAATGAGAAGTTCTTACAATTTTTGTAAGGCCTTGTATTTATTTATAAAATAAAATGGTGGTATGCTTCCTTAAATTGTGTATTCCGCTAAGATCTGGTTTCCATGTTTTCAAGACGTTTCACTGCACCGTTTATGCTTTTCTCGAATATTGGATTTTCAATCATTAATAGGGGCCCAACCACGAATTGCTTAGACCTCCGCTGATTGTTGTGTGCCTTTGATAATAATCTTCATATCTGATGTTGTCATCAGTTATCAATGATTGAACAGGAATTTCACCGAATTCCCAAAATTTTCTAAAAATGTTGTCTAGGCAGGTTCTCAAAATAATTGATTCGTTAGTTCGTGATGATGCGTCCACATTTATATATCCTCTACAAACGCAGCATTTTTTTGGTCTAACCCGGTTACGGTAAGTTTCTTCGCCCTTTTAATTTGAATACCCTCTTCAGGTGTTGGAGTTTTTAGACAAGTGTTAAGGACGAGTTTCCGTAGACTGCTGCGTTGAAAAGGCCATGGAACTGCCATTCTCGATAATCACCAGAAAATACTTGATGATACTGAGATGATACCAGAAAATACTGGATGATGGTTGGAAGTTCCTTTGAAATTTTTTCCAATCTTATTATGAGATCCTTGAGAAGGCCTCTACTGGGTTCACTAGTAATGAAAAGTATCAAAGAAGCAGGCCTGGTATTAAGCGATGAAAACTGTTGTTTAGGAGTACAATCTGTCAAATTTCTAGGTCAAATTTTATCGGAAGACGGATTGCAGGCGGCAACAAACTTGAAGAGCCCAGTAATGTGCAGTAATTACAATGACTGTCAAAGGCATAGTAAATTACCCGAATCTGTCGGAGCTGACGGAACCATTTAGAGTGGTATTAAATAAAGAAGAAAAGGAAGGAGAATGTAAGGTGAATTTGGTTTGAAATTGTTGTGTGGTCGACCATGCGATGTAGAGGGGGAGGTGTTTTTTTTTTAAATGATTGAGAGTTACACAAGTCACGTGTGTTGTACAAGTAAGTGGGTGTCAAAAATTGGAACAGTGTTCCAAAGAGTGTTCGGGGATGTTTGATACATTAAATTTCGGTGGGTGTGTTAATATTGCGACGTACCTGATTCGGGGCCTCCTGTATTTGCGGGCCGACTTCTATCTTTCTTGTACGCCACAGGAAATGAAGGAAAAGGGAACAAGTGTGACACTGAATTTATGTATTGGTGCGGTATCCATATAGTAAAAAAAGGATGGAAAACAAGAGTGGAAGGAGAAAAATAGGGAAAGTAAAGGGAAGAAAGGGAGAATGTACCAACGCTTGCAGTGCAGGTGCAGTGTCATGTGATATCATGAATTATTGTAGCACTGCAGGCATTTTGAGTGTGAGTGTAATTTGTATTGGTTTTGTTGGAATTATAGAGCTGTGTGGTAGGATGTGTGTGGATTGTATTCGGTACCAATATGGAAGTATGTATGAAAGAGGATGAAAGAGTTATCATAGTCGTTCATATGCTGGTTTAGTTTTTGTTGTGTTTCTTTGTTTTAGATGCCAAAAAGCGACTTTAAGTTTCCTCAGATTATACCAAAAAATGTGTAAAGAGAGCAGTGATTACATTGGTAGTGAGATGCCAATAAACGGTTTATTTTGTTTGGGGGCTTACGACAAGGAGCGCCAATAAAAAAATGCATGCGAATGCTATTGTACGAGAAAAATTATTAAAGTTTTGTTGTTTTGCAAAATTGGAAAAAAAGCTCAGTGCTATGGTCTTGCCTAATGTTGCCTGGATGCTGGATGTCATATTCGTTTTTGATATATGTAACGAGTCGTGTAACTACCCGCGACCACATGAGTGACATAAATATCATTAAATAGAGTAGGTACAAATTGTTCAGTTTGATGGTCATTCACACGCACACACACACAAACAAACAATCAAATGTTTGGTTTTTCCTTCCGCCAAAATAAGATTGCCATCGTCGAAATAATAAAGACATATCCACCACAAAAATATTTGTCATCAATAAAATACAAATAAAAATTTTCTTCCTCTGAACCGGAAATGGTTATTGTCTTATTGTGAATATATATGAATGGTCCTTTTATATCTTCGGTCATCATGTACATAATTTTTATGGCCGCATATAACATTAATATATATGGAAGAGAGTGAGAGATGTTGGCAAATGATTATTATTCCATACAACATTTTAGCATTTTTGTTCGATTTTTGATTGAAAATCGTTCAAATTTTTATGATTTATTCATGATCAAATTTTTTGGATTTTGATTGATTTCTCTTATAAATTTGTTGATATAATCAATTCCGGAATTTGTTTTATAATTTACGAAGCTATAAATGCCGTGGGTGTGGAAGTACTAAACTCAGTCTCAATTTGGATTGGGATATTTAAGTATTTTTTTTTGTATATCGTTGTATTGATTTTAAAATGAATGACCTCAACTAAATCATTGAGATTTGCATATTAGGAACATAACCTCAATAAATAAAATAAAATCATAAATTTGTGTCAAATATTTACCGAAAATTTGCGTTAAATTGTAAAAATTGACACTTGACTTTTACTAATGAAAAACTTCGACGTATTAGTCTATAACGTAAAGGTATTCTTTTGCCAAATCGCCACTCTCTCAGTTTTATAAGGTGCTTGTATGTTCAAGGCATTTAAAACGTTTAGTAAGGTCTTTCTTCTCCCTGTGGTACATAATACCAAAACAATTCAAATTTTACATAAGGAAATAATGTTTTACGTATTATTGCGAAAGGGCTACTTTAAATTTAATCCCAAGGTACTTTTTTCAGCGACACCTGCATTTTTTTCACCGTTGCCATCGTTGAATTAATTTTGAAGTGGGTTTCATGGCTAAGACCTCTTATATAAGCTCAAATAAAAGTTCCCTTTTATTCCACTTATTCAGTTTCGCTAGAATTATAATAAAAGCATAGTTTCTTGCATTTCAGAATACCCCATTACAGACTGTATTTCCTTCTAAATTCCCTTCTAGGTAAGGGCAGGATAATTTCTTTACTTTTATCCCACACGAAAATTCTGAGGTTCCACGCAATAGGTTCCACACAATACTAAATTAGCATACAGTATTTTACTGCACAACTTTTTTCTAAAATGATGTTCATTTAAATGTCAAATTAAAGAGTAGATACAATTATTTTGTGTGGAACTTAAACTACATAAACAAATTGGAAGAATTACTTAAAATAGTAGCAGAGGTTAACATTTTATAATAGATGGAGGGACTAGCCAGTATAGTTTAAAACCTAGTGGAACATAATTTATTTTATAAATTAATATAAACCAGATGACGTGTTTTTTTAAAATGTTTAAATATAAAATTCAGTTATGTTCCACAAATAAAGTTATCATTTTATTATTAGAAATTCTTTGATAACAAAAAAAAAATCTTTTTCACATTAACCATTTTATTTCTATACAGTTTTAAAATAATCAATATCCAATGAAGCTTTAAGTTTTGTTAAACCGAAAACTAAATTTATATAAAAAATGGCCAACCAAATTGAGTGGGTTATAATTATTTTGTGGATGTTAAAAAACGTAAACGAAAAGGATATACTAAACATATTTCTTACACTAGTAAAATATTACAGAAGATGATGGAATCTGTACATGATTTTAAAACTCTGTGGAACTTATTAGAAAACTAAATATTGAATCGAAAATTTAGTTTTATACTTTTTTGACAAATCTTAAGTATATTTCAAAAAACTAAAATACTAGTAAAACGTACATAGGTTCCACAAATATAAATACTGTTCTATTCTGTTATGTGCATATAGAAAAATTTGAAATATTAGTTAATCAATGGCAAATATGCATTTAATAGATACATTTGTGGAACTTGAGTAATTTTAATAAAGAAACAAGTAATATTATTCTATAGGATCTAAAAATGTAGAATCTATAGGATTTAAAAATGTAGTACATTATACCTAATGGTGATACTTATATTGAAAAAACTAATGGTGTAATTAGGATCACTTTTCACCTTTCACACATAATAGTTTCCGTAACTAGATTGGAACAGAGAATTGACTATTAGATTTGATACATCAAATAATGATTTTTTTTTGGTAGGATAGATTAAAACTTTTCTATGGATGGTGGAACTTGCCATCTATAGGCTGTATGGTTTCAAACTTTGTGGAACTTAATTTATTCAAAAATAATTACATACACCTTGTTGTGCTCGTATCGACCAAAAATATCAGATTGGTTTGGATTTTGGAGTGCTGGCATAATTGTCCCATTTTTCTCTGAAAACGCTCGTGAAAACGATGTTACCATCAATGGCGACCGTTACAGAGGCAAACTAAGTATTTATTTATGGCCTTAAATCGATGAATGTGAACGATCTTTAGTTCCAACAAGATGGTGCCATACACGTCGACAGACAATCGAACACTTGTGCACCAAATTTGGCAACCAATTTCGGGTTGTCATTTGGCCTGTGCGGGGCTGCTATTTGACGCTGTTAATATTTTGTCTATGGGGTTTCGTTAAAAATAGATATTATGCGGATAATCCAGGGATGATTTCAGCTTAAAAATTTTTAAATTAAATTGTTGCAACTGATGATGAACCTTTATATGATTTAAAACTGCGTGGAACTTATTTTTTTATAAAATAAAATTAATTTGGTAAATGCTCATTAAATATTAAAATCAAAAATTGAACTTTAGCATTTTTATATATTTCTTAAGAACATTACAAAAAACTATATCAATTAAAAAAAATATATACGTTCCACAGATACAAACAGAACAACTGCAAATTAAAAACAAACAAATAGGTTCCACCGCTGTTTTCTTTGCTATGTTGCCAATGCTAATCGAATTGTATTATGTGGTAAGGCAATATTTCCATCTTTCACACCAAATTAATAGTTTCCACACGTAGCTAAATTAGAACAAATAATTTACTATGAGTCTTTTTTCAAACTTTGTGGAACTAATTTTTTCAAAAACAATTAACTACACCTTGTGGTTGTCGTTTATTAGATGTTTAAGTCCATAATTCAATTTAACACGAACAATTAGGACCCACAAAACAATTTATATGTTAAATAAAAAATAAATATGACTTGAAAAATTCTGTCAAAAATTTTATTATAAAAACTTTTATGAAACTTTCAAGAATGACAATGCGTCCAACCTTAGTTTATAAAATTTTAAGTAGGACTTTAAGTGAGAAACTTAAAATAGTATTACGTCTTAAATGATTTATAATAGGTTAAATTAATAAATGTAGTTTAAATGTAGCATTTGTGTTGAAAAAAACGGTTAAAAATGTGGACCAACCAATTTTAAATTATAATCCAAAATTAGGTTCCACAACGGTTTTAGTTATTATAAATAGTAAGTTGTTTGCTAATATTATAGTGATTTGTATTGGAACTTCATTTTCGTCAGTTTAGAGTCATAACAGACAATTTCCTTTAAATACCGCCAGGTTCTAGTTAATGTTTAGTCATAGAGTAGTTTATTACAGTAAGAATCACAGTCTAGCTGCTTTTACTCACCCCATCATTTCAGCGGTTCTACGAAGAGAAATAATTACAAAATCTTTAAACAAAATCCTTTAAAGAAACGAACTTAAGTTTAATTTCTAAGAAATCACAATCCTAAAACCTATAATTTTACTTTCTTGGAAAATCAAATCGTAAAATTTTATGTTTCGATTTTACTGTTTCATGAATGGTTAACACGCCACAAACTTTTTTTTATGTAATATCCAGGTAAAAAAAGTGATTTGTGTGTGTACACCATAAAATGTATCACCTTCATCAACCATGGGGTAAAGGCCTCCTTACCAAATGCTTTTGTTTTTTTTTATATTATGTTCTTAAAGTCTAGAAACTTTTTATCTAAAAATATAAAAAAAATTTAAGCTAACCATATATTGCTGTATGTTTGTGGTTTTTGAAGGAATGTATTGGGAAAATCAAGACCCATAAAATGAAATTACTCATATCTAAAAAATGAGGGCTAGCAAAATCATAAGTACTGCAATCTTGACATAAGAACAATTACTTTGGGAAATTGGAAAATAACACACAATATGAAACCGGAAGTAGTTTAACCTGGCTTCCGCGATTCAGACCAATTATAATTTTATATAAAATGATGACGTGTGTCTAAAGAAAAATGTAGCATTTTAGCCAACTACCCTTATCAAAGCAAATATACATACCCACGCCAATGGGCTCTAGTCATCAATATAAATACGTCGTTAAAATACATATAAATTTCAATAATTAATTTGTATGTCAAAATTAAAAATTAGCAAAGGGGTTAGCCTTTGCAAATTTACGAATTTCGTTTTATATTCAATACAGCACGAAATAGTGGCCCGATTTTGACGAATGATACCTTAATCAAAAGCTCTGGTCATCAGTATGAATACCTCGTTAAAATATGTATACATTTCAACAAATTATTTTTAAGCTAAAATTAAAAGTTAGCAAAGGGGTTAGCCTTTGCAAATTTACGAATTTCATTTTATATTCAATACAGCACGAAATAGTGGCCCGATTTTGACGAATGATACCTTAATCAAAAGCTCTGGTCTTCAGTAGAAATATTTCGTTAAAATATGTATAAATTTCAACAAATAATTTGTATGTCAAAATTAAAAATTAGCAAAGGGGGTTAGCCTTGGCAAATTTACAAATTTCGTTTTATATTCAATAGAGCACGAAATAGTGGTCCGATTTTGAAGAATGATACCTTAATCAAAAGCTCTAGTTATCAGTATGAATATTTCGTTAAAATATATATAAAAAATTAGCAAAAGGGTTAGCCTTTATTGAAATTAAGATGTGCAGGTAAAATAACACGTTAACTGTGACACTTTGGCACATTATATTTCTCTTAGGTTCATCAAAACAATGCTGAGATTTCTACCAATCTAGGAAGTATAACCTTGTGATATATGGTGGAAATTTTTCAGGCTTCCTTCATAAAATGGGCCTGACCACTTTTCCATCAGTAGCTTTGGCCAATTAAATTCAAACCAATCCAGCTTAATCTTTATTTAAAATAAAGTTTTGAAACCACTTTATCGACATCCTCTTTCCGGCTAAGTTTTAAAGCAAATTTTATCTTTTGAAAATTAAAAACTTTTATCAGGTAGTCAAAATGTGTTGTCATTAACAAACAAAATGAAAAAATTGCCCTTCAACCGTTTTTATGTTTTACTACATGTAAATTTAGGATATAAAATCTTCCACAGTATTTAAACGCTTTAAGACTTTATCTTAATATAACAAGGAGGAAAAAAAGCTTTATTTAAAAGCTTTCACAATCTAAAGAAAATATCATATTTTCGTATTTTAACCAAAGAATGAAATTAATGTGTTAATAAAAATATGAAGCACAATTCATTTTAATCCATCATCGTCGTCACAAACATCTTATAATATATTATTTACTCTAGTATAAAGTCTTGAATATCGTCAAGCTGTTTGTGAGCCTTTTGTATATATGAGAGTATAGAACGACCTAATCGCGTGTTAGTGAATGTACATATATTTTTATCTACTGTACAGTATGATCTGTAAAAATGCTTACAGACAGTATAGATCAATCGAAAACTCCAACCTCTCACACTTTTACAGTAAAAATTAGTTTTTATAGGGCTATTTTATTGGTCGGCCAAAAAAAATCCCAATCAAACTGCATATAGGATTTAAATAGTTTAGACAAAGTCTAAGGCATCGTGTGTAAAGTGTTGTCTAGATAGTACAGTGGACGTGGTAGTGTATATATGAGACGAGAAAATAAATTTTTTTACGGTTATTTTATGTTTAAAATTTACGATCCTCGTTATTATCTTTCACTGTTGAGGTTGAGTTTTAGAGGCCTTACAGGTATTTCATCAAAAAGCGGTCGGATAGGTTGACGAAAATATTCATCAACATATTAGCTGACGAATTTAAAGTTAATAAAAAAGAGTTAGTCCCTTGTGGGGATCGAACCCACGACCTTTGGATTAGAAGTCCAACGCGCTATCCGCTGCGCTAAAGGGACATGTGTAGAATGTGACAGACAGTGATGTCCAGTGATATAAACCTTTGGCTTCGACTTACGAACTTCAAAATTACAATTCATTATATATTAAATGTCAGTTTTTACAGCTGGCATTCGTGCTTTGTAGGCCCCTATGGCTTCTACCAAAATAATCAAAATACTTTTGGCTATGAAGAAAAAGTATTTCTTGAAGCTCGTTGCTCTCGAAACACGTACCTGGAATTTTAGATTTGTCTCTATGCACCACTAACGTCTTAATACTTTTGGCAATGTGAAAGGAATGTCGGGTGGAACTCGTTGCTCTCTCAAAACATTCGATATCGAAAATTTGCTTCGTTATAATGATGATAACCATTAATATCCTGAAAATAGGCTAGAATAGCTTTTGCTATCCCAGTAGAATCAGTTTCTTACCTAGTTCAAACGTGTTCCAGTTCCCATAAATTTTCACGGTAGTATTTCCGTACTGGTACTTGTCATTTCTTTCTGACTAGCGTCAGTTGGTTTCTTGGAACTTGTACTGTACTGGTTTGATGTGTTAAGAACTGGTTTGATGACTGATACCTTAATCAAAAGCTCTCGTCATCAGTAAAAATACTTCTATAAAATATTCATACATTTCACAAATCATTTTACAAATT
Organism: Tipula confusa; assembly: GCA_963556175.1. NCBI lineage: Eukaryota > Metazoa > Arthropoda > Insecta > Diptera > Tipulidae > Tipula > Tipula confusa. The sequence goes on from OY744476.1 coordinate 28,668,011, forward strand.
TTAGTATACAAATTCGGAAAGAGGATAAGCCCTGGTTTGTATCGGTAGATCTGAACATAAGTCGAAAGTATGAGCGTTTATGTAAAATGACAGTCATATATATTTGCAAATAATATTGTTTTTTGAAATTAGGAGCAAGCTATCGCGAACATTTTTTCGAATTAACTCTGATGTGCGATCGTTAATTAACTCATTACTACTTCTCGAATTCCACCAAATCCTATACATCTCTATAATAAAATTAGATTGAAGATGAAACCACTTTTACCTAATACAAGTCGTAAAAATGCCACAAGAGATTTTTATCGTATGTGTGATTCACAAAATGAAGATAATCATCACCGCATATCTTAACACGATGATTTACGAGAAGATTTGATACATCTCTACCCATATCGCACACACAAACAACTCTCAGTATACATACCTAAATTTTATCCCATCATTCATAAATGAAAATGTTGTCTTTACCACAAAAATTGATGTTCAAGACTAACAACAAAAAAAAAATCTCTTACCCAATCCTCGCCCTGCTTTGTAAACCATGATTTGAATTTCGAAATAACAAAAACCAACAAAAACACACCGCGAAAAATGCAAAAAAAAAAAAAAAACAAAAAATAATCACAAGTCGCGCGAGATATAATCCGCATATCATATTGAAATGGAATTTTGCGTTTTTCATTTCGCCTTCGTCATCTCGTCTCACGTTCTCCAACACAGTATTTTACTGTGCAAAATATTATATTACATTTTCGTTAACGGTAATTTTCAAGTTTCGTTATTCTTATTTACGATATTGATTTTGAATTTTCTTAGGTTTTTCATTGTTGTTGTTGGTGGTTGGCGGTTCGCGGGAGGAAAATTTTAAAGGCACGCTAAATAAAAAATAAAATCATCAGCAGCGGTGATTGATGAGATAGAGAGCAGCAACTGTGCAAAAATGAAAAATATTATGTGTAGTGTCTGTTTTTGTATAATATGTATCGAGAAGATTTTCTCATTAAGGTGGAAAATGTGCTGCGTAATCAAATTAGTGTTTGATTTTGCGGCTGCGGTATACTATTTATGTATATGAGCGATAATGTTTTGTAATATTTTGGTGCGTGACCTGAATACCATATTGTCGCGAAAAAAATATACATTAATAATCCGTATAATCTTATTATCAACAGACGATTAATTCATAAAGATTTGGTTGTCGTGTCAAGATGGAGGTATCTGGTTTACTAAGCCAGTGACGTTAACCAGTGCTTAGAATAGAAACAGTGAGAATAACAAGTCCAAGATGTTTGTGAGTTTTCAAAAAGTTTTGCAACGAGAGAAGGTAGAAGTTGGTGGAATTACCATTATATAGGACCACTATTTCTCTGAAACACCCACAGCAACATTTGGTAACAATGTAAAAGAAGCAACTAGCAAAGTGCAAAGAGCCACTATAACATATTGAGTAACTGGACACAGTCATAACCTGGAACTGAATTAATGAAACCAAATCAATTCATGTTAACTTGACCAACAAAAAGGGTAATTATAGATGGAATATATCATGCTTAAAAATAATTTGTATAAAAATATGAATTATTTAAAGCAGTATTCTGACGTCGAAAGCTTTTGATTTAAGTATCAGTCATCAAAATTGGATCTCTATTTCGGGTGCTATTTGCTATTGATTCATTTTTGTAAATTTGAAAAGGCTTACCCCTTTCCGATTTTTATGCTCAATAATGAATTGTGAAAATGTAGGAATATTTAATTAGATTATTTATACTGACGTCAAGAGCTTTTGATTAAAGTATCAGTCATCAAAATCGGACCACTATTCCGGGTGCCATTGGCTATTGATAAATTTTTGAAAATTTGTAAAGGCTTACACCTTTCCGATTTTTAGGCTAAAAATAATATTTTTTTTTGTTTGTTTATAACAATTATGGCTATAGCAAAGATTATGAACTCATTATTGGTTCAGTGGTTTTGGAATTCGGAGAAAATTAACAGATCAGTATTTTGGTCCCTATGAATACATTTTTAAATAAAACAGTAAACCGTTCCAAGTAAATTTCCAATTTATCAAAATCCATAATCCACCATCTCACCCCGTCCCAATGTTACGACAGTGAAATCGTAAATAAATAAAACACCAAAACGTAAAATCGGGACAAATTTGATGATAAAATTCCGCGTAAATCCGTCACATCCATAAAACAAAAACAGGTGTATCGCGCCCGTAACGTATCTGATCCAATTTCCTCTTTTTGTTGTTGTTGCTGTGTACAAATTCGTGATATTCACAGCTTTGAAAGGTTTATGTTTGGGTGATGGCATTTTTTTTTGCTGATATCTCAAAATGTAACTTTTTTTTCAGTTTTATTAAGATTCGAATTATACCATCCCTTCCCTTAAACCATTTCGATACGATTGTCTTTAGATTCGTGTTCTCTTAATATTTTATGTCATCGAAAAAAAAATCTGCCATCGTCTTTGTTTTTATCTTTTAATATTCTGCTAGAAAATCAATAAATTGATGATGGTAATGTTATGAATTTTAACCAGTTTAACTGTTTGTATAATAATATGGACATGGCAGTAGTACAGCATATAGTAATGATGCACTGCTGATAAGTTATACGAGTACTGCTTTCGGTATTTACGTAATTTAATTCATGAAAATGCAACGGATACAAATGAATATTTCATGAGATGTCTGTATACATTTGGAATGGATCAATTTTAATTTAGACGACGGTTGGTTTTGAAGATAAAAAGGGATAATTCATTTTAAATTTTCAATTTAAAATGATTTAAGTTGAATGATCACCTATTTAACGGCTTAAAGGATCGACTACAAGAAGAATCTCAAAACTAGCCTAAAAAAATAGGAAGGATAAATTTGTTAGACTCAAATAGTGAAAAGCTCAGTGTTGTCACCTGGTCGATTCTCGATTATGCTCAGAAGTATCGGTAAATGCACCTTAAATCACCCAATTTTGTGATTTTAAACCTAATATGAGTAGTTAATTGTCAAAGAAAGTGACCAAATGGGCCCAAAATAAAAATACGACCAAGAATTTTGTTTGGTCGGCAGTATGTAACGACGCATTCGTCCAACTAAAAACATTATGAGCCAATGAAACGTAAATAACATATTCACTGATCCATCCAACACTGTCGTTGGCGCACATTTGCAGCAAAATATTAATGACAGTTGACAGTTGCTAGAACTCTTTTCGAAGTTGCAAAGAAATATTCAGAACTCGATTGGAAGTTCTTCGGAAATTACATTTTGTATTTCACACGTAAATATGCTACGTGGAAGCCCATGTTCAGTGAAAAAATAATGGTAGCAGATACATTTTTAGGGACCAGCGATACGAACCATGAGTTTTCCGTAAATCGCAAAACACAACTTGTCGCATCCTGAGTCCGAGCTTTTGAAAAATTAATGTCGCTATTTTTTTGTGACTAAATGCAAGTTTCCCAATTTCCCCCGAAATAAACTTCTTTCGAAAATCGAAATATACTTCCTTCGTTAAACTTCAAAAAAACCTTCAAATACAAGGTTCAGCTTTTCCAGCCAAAATTGGCACAGTTAATTTTGATGCTTTGTATAGTGTGAGCTTATACATCTGCTTCAGATTGTTTAATCTCAAAAATGTCAGTTATTTATAGTATAATCTGCACTCCAAAGTAAATCGAATTTTGAAGTAAACTTGGATATAACTAACCATATCCAAGTATACATCAAAATTTTACAAAATTGTTAGTACTATACTTACCATACTTACTATACTTACCATACTTACCATACTTACCATACTTACCATACTTACCATACTTACCGTATGTATCATACTTATCATACTTACCATACTTACCATACTTACTATACTTACCATACTTACCAAACTTACCATACTTACCATACTTACCATACTTACCATACTTACCATACTTACCATACTTACCATACTTACCATACTTACCATACTTACCATACTTACCATACTTACCATACTTACCATACTTACCATACTTACCATACTTACCATACTTACCATACTTACCATACTTACCATACTTACCATACTTACCATACTTACCATACTTACCATACTTACCATACTTACCATACTTACCATACTTACCATACTTACCATACTTACCATACTTACCATACTTACCATACTTACCATACTTACCATACTTACCATACTTACCATACTTACCATACTTACCATACTTACCATACTTACCATACTTACCATACTTACCATATTTAACATACTTACCATACTTACCATACTTACCATACTTACCATACTTACCATACTTACATTACTTACCATACTTACCATACTTACCATACTTACCATACTTACCATACTTACCATACTTACCATACTTACCATACTTACCATACTTACCATACTTACCATACTTACCATACTTACCATACTTACCATACTTACCATACTTACCATACTTAACATACTTACCATACTTACCATACTTACCATACTTACCATACTTACCATACTTACCATACTTACCATACTTACCATACTTACCATACTTACCATACTTACCATACTTACCATACTTACCATACTTACCATACTTACCATACTTACCATACTTACCATACCTACCATACTTACCATACTTACCAAACTTACCATACTTACCATACTTACCATACTTACCATACTTACCATACTTACCATACTTACCATACTTACCATACTTACCAAACTTACCATACTTACCATACTTACCATACTTACCATACTTACCATACTTACCATACTTACCATACTTATCATAGTTACCATATTTACCATACTTACCATACTTACCATACTTACCATACTAACCATACTTTCCATACTTTCCATACTTCCCATACTTACCATACTTACCATACTTACCAAACTTACCATACTTACCATACTTACCATACTTACCATACTTACCATACTTACCATACTTACCATACTTACTATACTTACCATACTTACCATACTTACCATACTTACCATACTTACCATACTTATCATAGTTACCATATTTACCATACTTACCATACTTACCATACTTACCATACTAACCATACTTTCCATACTTTCCATACTTCCCATACTTCCCATACTTACCATACTAACGATATAACGATACTTACCGTACTTACCGCGAACGTTCTATTTAACGATTCGTTGGGATTCATGCTCCCCCCAAATCCACATAATAATCGTCCTGATCTTATAGATCGTAATTTTGTGTTGAATACAAAGCTCGATTGTCACCGAGTAAACGTTTTTTGAAATCTCCATAGACATAAAATTTAATTGTGCAACTTCTCCAAATAAACGAGACATATAGGTCAAACTATTTTCTTGCTCAGCCTGTAAATTTGTCGATACAGTATTTTTCGAACAAATTGGAATATAAATACTAATTGCAACATTTGGTCTTGTCACACAATTATTCAAATTTGTAACAAAAAATATTGGCTGTCAAAATTTTTTTGTTTTTTTTTTTTTTTGTCAAAACATAACATAATATGTATCATATGTACTTGATGTTGGTATTGATAGACGTTGATACCTACATGAATAAATTGAAAATTATTTGAATTGAAACATATACGAGTCGTAAATGTGAAATTCAATCATAATATTATGAGAATTTGATCCATCACCATATCGGGTTTTGCAGCATATCACCAAGCCTTAAATCGATACTCCTGAAGCGAAATGGAAGAAAGTATGGCAACCATAGTAAATATTACCAAAGTCGTAGCAAATCGATGATTTCTCTTCACAAATGGATAATGGTTGCTTCTTTAACCATCGGATATACATCGAATGAAAATCCAATAGCGTGCTCCTGGAACATAAGCAGAATAGATATTAAATTATTTTGTTGATTGAACCAAAAGCTTGTCATTCAAAGAGGTTCCGGTTGCAGATTTGCACAATCTATCAAACATTACTCAAATTTTCGTGAACTGTAATTTTTTAACACAGCATGATGTGGTAGATAAAAATACTGTTTTTGGTCGGGTTCAGCTATCCCTTGAATGATAATTTTACAACGTATTTGCCATCGGCAGTTCCGTCTATAGCTGCGCATGAAATGGCTTTCACTAATTGCCTCAGATTCAGTTGTCTTTAAAGCTATTGGAACCTCCAATATCATTTGGATATATCATTTGTTTGTGTAAAAGCTGAAAATGACTTTGGCTCAAAGTTTTGTTGTTTTATGCGTCTCCAGATATCATCCATCCAAAATTTGTTGCCTGATGAACAATGATTTGATTTCTGATTTTAATTTCATCAGATTTGAACACATCAAAAAATAAGTCGGCTCCAAGCAACAAGTCAATCTAGCCAGGATATATGATACGAAGGATCTGCTAACTGAAGTCTTCAATTGTCCAGCCCGTCCACAAATCTTGCATCTAAAGTCGGGGATGGTATTACAGTTGATAATTTGGTGAAGATTAGAGCTTTGAGTTTGAAGCGTTCAATTTGAACGAATCTTGACTGAAAGGTTAGCAAAACTAACCCCTTTGTCAGTTCAGCATTTGTTTCCGAAATTCCCGAGACTTGTACATTTGCAAATGATCGTTCTAATGGCTTCACTAAATTTTTGCATTAAGGAGTTACGATTTGCGTGGATTCATTGCAACTAGGCTTGAGCTTTGTAAATTTAACTCAGCGTTAGTGGATGGTTAAGTTGCTTGTTACATGTTTGAGCTCGATGACTTATTTGACGCATCGGTTGATTTTCTATACACAACAAAGGACTATGTCAAGAATAACAAGTACGACATGACTCATTCACTGGACAATTACTGGCATCGTGCTTTCCTCTCAAGCAGTTATTACAAACACAAAATCTGTTTACCATAGTTCGTCTCTTCTCAATTGGCATTCTTTTGAACAAAATGCACCTCCATAAGAGATGATGACTATTGCAACATGGGCACTGTTCAACATTTGGAGAAACGTGCATAGAGTTTATTACTGCACTAGAAACTTTGCTTTCCTTTTTCTTTATATCGTGCAACGAGATCTCCTTGGCATAGCAACGGTTAACGGTTAGAATCTTGTAGGGAAGTATCACTTATTTGACGAAGTAAGGTCGGTGTATTAGGAAGCGGTGTATTAGTTAGTTTAGGATTGTTCTTGGGTTGTTTTTACTGTTTAACTAATTGTTCCCAAGCATCAGTATTCTAATTATACTGATGCTTGGGAAAAATCAGTTAAGATTATAAAAAAAAAAAAAACAAAAAATATTGCCACAACTGCTTAAAGGCAAATCATGAAACAACTAGCTGCTAAAGCCGTATCCGAAGTTTTAACTGAGGAAATATACATCATACACTGCTTCATATGAATCATGCAACTGTAAACCTATAACATTCTAAACCAATTAGATCATCGATCCAAGGTCAAATAGTATCAAATAATTTCAGTACTTGCAACGAATCAACAATTAATGAGCCAGCTTCACAATCAAAAAAATGATATATTCTTCAATCATAAACCCAGTCAAGAAATTTTCAGCCAGCAACCAAAATTTTCAAAGTTATAATTATTGTTCTACAAATAGGAGAAGTTCGCTAAAAAATGGCTCCTTACATACTAGAAACACAGTAAACATTGCCATCCACAGTTGTTTCTAACGTATTAGATGAATTTGGAGTTGCACATAAAGCTAGGGGATTACTTGTTTCAGGATCTTTTAAAACACTTATCAGGTATTATTGTGTGAAACGAATAGGTCTGCAAAAAAACAAACCACGCGACAAAGGAAATTGATTGAAAATTCAATCTACGCATGGGCATTAATACTTGACACTTTAACATCAAAACTAACGATTCATATACCATATAAATGGCTCCCAACGGCCGATTATAGAGAATCTAAATTTGGCCGATCCTTCGTATGATATACCTGAAAATATAGGCATTACACTAGGTAGTGACATTTTCTATGAAATACTACTGCCACAAAAGATGCAATTAGCGGATCATATGTTTGGGTACTTGGTGGTCAAGTATGAAATTAATAACAAAATTCAGCTAACTTTCATTCAACTGTGTCAAAGTCAAACAACGAAGATGAAATAAAACTACTTTAACGTTTCCAGGAAGTTGAAAAATTTAGTGCCAACTTCAACGCTAAGTTCAGCTGAATAAGAGTGTGACTACATACATAACAATTAAGAAGAAACCACGAAGGAAGATATATATCGTTAGACTTCCTTTCAAGTCCACTACACGTATTAGGAACTATACCTATCATCAAGAAAAGAAACGATTTTTTGGCTTGCCGTATCTTACATCAACTGGCAAATGATTGTAATGAGCTATATCCGGATTCAGCAAATCATCTAATATCTGATTTCTATACATAGACGATATGTATACAGGTTGCGATAATTTTAATCAAGTCACTAAGCTATACGACGAGATGATATTTTTAATTAATTCAGGGAGATTTCAACTTCGGAAATATATGACCAATGATAAAGAAACTATGGTAGCCGAACTTTCTTGGCAACAGATCGTCATATATTTTAGAACAACTGCCTAGAAGGACATATACATACCCTCGAAATAAAATCTAGCTGATCTAGGTTCCAGAGGTCTAATGCCACAATCACTGATTATGAATCAACTTTAGTAGAATAGACCTGATTGACTATCGAAAAAAGATCAGTACTGGCCTGATTTGACTACGTAAAAAATTCATGGAAAACTACCACACTATACTATAAATATGGCATATTCCTGCCAAAATTTATTTACTAAATTTTCGTCGTTAATGAAAATGTTCAGAATTTTAAGTTATATTTTTAGATATTTCATTGGGACTAGACAATTATACAATGGCAAATTAAATTTAATCAAATGCGATACGCTGCCACCCACAGTTGATGAAATGGTATTCTCCGTTTGTATCTAATGGGTCTAAGCAGAATTATTATCGGACACGATACAACTGTTCAATCAGTTAGGTGATATAAAACGGAGATATATACTAGCTTCATTAATCCCATATTCATTGATGACCAAGGAGTACTGCGTGTGACAGATGAATTTAAACGCAACGTGTAGCTTTGACAAGGAACATCCAATCGTTCTGTCACAAAATCATATATATATACTAGCCTTATATAGTTTACAAATATCACATGGAAACATACATCCACGACCAACCTCAGTTACTGGTTAACTTTGTCAGAAGTTTTGGATTATTGGATGTCTAAAAATAGAAAAAATGGAAATATGGACTTAAAATTATGACATAATTGCAAAATTACATAATTGATCGGACAATAGCAGAAAGACATTGTGTAACTAAAACGTGTATAGCTCTATTCATTTATTGGTAAAAGCCAGACACATAGAGCTGGTGAGCGACATAACGACAGAAGTATACATAGAAGCTCTAATACGATTCACTACACGTCGTGGATTACTTAGTCAATTACACTGTGACAATGAAAGAAATTTTGTCGGCACCCGAAATGAACTTCGTACCCTATATGATCTATTTTTATCGAATAGTCCAATACATTAGTATTGGATAGTTGAACGATTTTAGCAAGTGCGTCGTAGTATGGCCAGGTTCGTGTAGCAACTGTAGAAACTACAAGAAACCCCCTGCAATTTGTGGCTAGTTTTGATGACTGATACCCAAATCATAAGCTTTCAACGTCAATATAAATACTACTATTAAATAAAAACAAAATTCGTAAATTTGCAAAAGCTAACGCCTTTGCTAATTTTTAATTTTAGCTTAAAAATAATATGTTGAAATGTACACATATTTTAACGAAGAATTTATACTGATGACCAGATCTTTTGATTAAGGTATCATTCGTCAAGATCGGGCCACTATTTCATGCTGTTTTGAAAATGAAATGAAATTCGTAAATTTGCAAAGGCTAACCCCTTTGCTAATTTTTTCTTCTGCCTTCAAACTAATTTTTGAAATGTATACATATTTTTACGAAATATTTATACTGAAGACCAGAGCTTTTGATTAAGGAACCATTCATCAAAATCGGACCACTATTTCGTGCTATATTGAATATAAAATGAAATTCGGAAATTTGCAAAGGCTAACTAACCCCTTTGCTAATTTTTAATTTTGACATACAAATTATTTGTTGAAATTTATATTTATTTTAACGAAGGATTTAAACTGATGACCAGAGCTTTTAATTAAGGTATCATTCGTCAAAATCGGGCCACTATTTCGTGCTGTATTGAATATACAATTTTTTTTCTCACATCTCTTTTTTTTTTAGATGTTTGAAAGTTTTAGGTAAAAAAAAATTACCCTATAAACACGATGCAAGCTTACGAACCTCCTTAACCACACGAACAGATTGATCCTTGTACATCATATAATATTATCCGATGTAAATATTAATTTTATCTTAACCGCCCTCACTACCTAATTTCCCACTCGATAAATTAAGAACAAATTCTAAAGTACTATGTCAACATCCTTCAACAGAATATACACAAAACAATGCGAAAGGATGTTCTACAACGCTGTATTCGAAGTGTGTTGTCTTATGCTTAACAACAATAAAATAAATATTTTGATTTCTTTCAATTATCTTAAGTGATTTGTACTGTCGTCGTACTTTTTATGTTGTATATTTTGCAATGTTACTCAAGCTTAAAGCTTTCAAACCATTATAAAACATATGAGTGACATAAAAATATTTTGTCCTGCTGCATATATAGATATACATATATACAAGAACATGAACATCCATTTAAGCTAATTGTAAATATGAAAACGAGGACACAATTCCACTGTTTGTCTACTTGTTAGCATTTTAACTGTTATATTATTCAAGAACGGTTAGAGATAGCTAAGAAAATCCAATGTCACTGCACCACCATTCTTAAAGACATAAACGAGTACATATTATACTTATATACACACCCGCGCGTACTCAATTTTATTTTATATATATGTACTGATGTATGGAAATGACACGGATATGGTGTTAAAGTATGAGATGATGTATCTGTGATGTATTCAATACCCAAAATATAAAGAAAATTTTTAAGAAAATGATAAGATTACATGCTATGAATTTATGATACATCATATGATGAATGTTGTTATCCCACAGTATACACACACACACACCCAATCATCTCTCACAATACATATCGTGTGATGATTGCTTTGTGAGCGTACCATAATTTTAAGGGAAAAAAACCATCAACCCGCGCTATAATATGCATGGTGTATTGTTAACAAGAAAACCCTATTTAAATCTAACAAAGCTAAGTGTAGACAATTTTTGATATAGATTTATTGGAAAAACTTTTTTAAATGGGTAAAATTATATAAGAAAATTTTCTATTTTCCCCATTGTTGTGTCGCACAACACAACACCCATCACAAAACTCAATGAATATATCCTTCGTTATGTACGAAACTTGATGGGACCTGATAACGATAATGGGAAAAGTTTTTTTGTGTTGTTGGTGTTGTAAATTAGAATGATTTTGTGTGATGTACGCGGGTAATAATTTTTAATGAACCGAAAAGTTTTTTAATCTGGTTACCGGATTTACATTAAAATTGTTCGAGATCTTGATAAATTCGAAAATCGTTTTCGTGGTCGTGTGCCACGTCTCTCTGGCCCCCATGCATTCATCTCGTGCGGCGGTTTATCTCCGACGCATACCAGCAGGTTTTTGTTGGAAAACTTTTTTAATTGTTTAATGAAATGGGGCGATGTGACCAAACCATTTAATTTGGTTGGATTTGATGAATCCGATAATATCGCAATCGCTGATGAGTTACTGAATCTTGAATTTCATTCTAATCCGATGCTGGTTCTCAGCGTATTTTATAAGAGGTATTTAAATCCTTCCATGCAGCTGTGGTCATGGCCATTAGTTTCAAAATTTTCACTGTATATGATGATGGTTGTCCGCAGCACAATATTCGGTCGTAGCATAAGATGAACTTGATCGTGATTTCAGCCATTATTGTGAGCACTTATTTTAATAGAAAGATGATGAGGCGAAGGAGCAAATGGATTAAGTGTTCTCAGTAAAATGCGTTGTACTTATTTTTACGTTAAGAAATAATAAAAAGGGTTTTCCACCTTAAATGTAAATGTAACTCTCACACAAAAAGAGGGGTAGTGGTTAATTTTAGTACTTTTGTATTTCCATTGTGGAATTGTTAAATTTTGACTGTTGACATTTTTTTCGAGATATTTGTAAATTTGGGGTTAACAAACCATCCGGCATCAACAATCATGTTATTGCTTAAAATTAGAGGCATCAGACAGGTGTACGAAATTGAAAATCGGCAACTGAAAAGCTATGACGAAATTTTTTTTACAAGACAGTGATCTTAGTTAAACGTACAAAACATTTCATTTTAGGTGACCCTTGATATGAATAAAATCAATATAGTGTGGTTCAAAAAATGACCATCCCAAGAGATAATCGAACTTATCATCATATTAACTTAAGCCTTTACAAATTGGTATTTGGTATAAAACGGTGAATTCGATCGAATTTAAACGTATCATTATTTCAATAAAATTTTATTTATAATAATTTCGGTGAATTTATGTCGAGTAAAGTGAATACTTTATGTATTTGGTATAAAACGGTGAATTCCATCGAATTTGAACGTTTAATTAGTATTATAAGTTTTTATAATAATTTCGGGGATTTTGTGTCGAGTAAGCTGAATATAAATAGGATTTTGATGCAAGTACTTTTTTTTTTGGTAAAAAACGGTGAATTCAATCGGATTTTAACGTTTAATTATTTTAATAAAAAAAATTCTATAATAATTTCGGTGATTTTATGTCAAGTAAAGTGAATACAAATAGGATTTTAATGCAAGTACTTTGTGTATTTGGTATAAAACGGTGAATCCGATCGAATTTAAACGTATCATTATTTTAATAAAATTTTATTTATAATAATTTCGGTGAATTTATGTCGAGTAAAGTGAATATAAATACGATTTTCATGTAAGTATTTTATTTATTTGGTATAAAATGGTGAATTCGATCGAATTTGAAAGTTTGATTATTTTAATATATTTTTATTTATAATAATTTCGGTGATTTTGTGACGAGTAACGTGAATATAAATCGGATTTTCAAGCAAGTACTTTATGTATTTGGTATAAAACGGTGAATTCCATCGAATTTGAACGTTTAATTATTATTATAAGTTTTTATAATAATTTCGGGGATTTTGTGTCGAGTAAGCTGAATATAAATAGGATTTTGATGCAAGTACTTTTTTTTTTGGTAAAAAACGGTGAATTCAATCGGATTTGAACGTTTAATTATTTTAATAAAAAAAATTCTATAATAATTTCGGTGATTTTATGTCAAGTAAAGTGAATACAAATAGGATTTTAATGCAAGTACTTTGTGTATTTGGTATAAAACGGTGAATCCGATCGAATTTAAACGTATCATTATTTTAATAAAATTTTATTTATAATAATTTCGATGAATTTGTGTCGAGTAAGGTGAATACAATTAGGATTTTGGTGCAAATACTTTGTGTATTTGGTAAAACACGGTGAATTCGATCGAATTTGAAAGTTTAATTATTTTAATAAAAAAAAATGTATAATAATTTCGGTGGTTTTATGTCGAGTAAAGTGAATATAAATAAGATTTTCATGCAAGTACTTTATGTATTTGGTATAAAACGGTGAATACGATCGAATTTGAACATTTAATGATTTTAATAAAAAAAAATTTATAATAATTTCAGTGATTTTGTGTAGAGTAACGTGAATATAAATAAGGCTTTCCTATTTATAGCAGGAGCTTTTAAGAGCAAGTTTGATGTGACCGATATGCAACATTTTCTTTAGATTCTTGCATTGCCTTCGTGGTAGAATCACCTAGGGCCATAATCAAATGGACGAGTTGTCGTTCGTTTCCAGTTGTCGTTCGTTGCAGTATCGTAGAGGAGTTGGCCGCAAGACCATTGTTTTTCGTGGCCATGGTAGCAAACATTTTCTCGCTCGACAAGCCGGCTCTGTGGAAAAATCCCTTAACTATATTTGTCCTCGAAAAATCATCCTTTTCCACCAAAGTTGTATACCGACCACTGACTTTGAACCAGTTTCTTTGACAATCTCAACACTTTAACCTGTTAAGATAGCAGTTGAGTCATTAATGTCCCAAAGAGATCAAATTATTTTCCGCGGTCAGTATTGGATTCACTAGTTATAGGTACTCGTCTTTACAGAGCTTTTTATCTAAAAAGCTTAAGATTCAGTGCACCACATGATCTGTTCAATTTTATTTTAATTTATTAATGTGTCTTTCTCAACCAAACCAGACATTAATTAAGTTCTAATGAATTACGCTATACAACTCTATAAAGCTCAAAAATATTTTATTTAACTTTTATACCACACTTTTTTTTGTAAGCTTAGCTTCCATAAAACACGTACACATTCATTTTATAAAGTCTTGTGAACAGTACTTTTATCACAAGTAAAATACTTCACTAATTGCTTTTCTACAAATCATCTTCTATTATTATACGGTATGGGTCGTCGACCAAATGTAAAAAAAAGCTTTCATAATAAAAAAAAAAGTTATAAGCAGCTTTATTTAAAGCTTTCGTATGACATCGATACAAACAAACGTATGTATGTACATATATGACCGATTTTGTGCTTTCATATATGTGATGCATTATACATTTTTTTAAAGTACAGCGAGTATCCTTTTTTATAAAAGGAATTTAAACTTGAAAACCATTTGAATGAAAATATTTTTCCTCTGTATTTTAGATGTTATTGTGTGTGTGTGTCTGTGTGTGTGTGAGGTGTGGTTTTAAAGTTCAAGGTAAGTAAACATAAAATCTCTGGTTTGGTCGTTTTGATTGTTTTATGAATTTGTTAAAATAATTGACCGAGTTTCGAACATTTCTGCCATCATTTATTGATCTGTGCACAAACTCTGTTTTTGACCGATTGTAATTTGTGTATTTTTTTAATTTTTTTTTGTTAGTGTTGCTCGAATATATAAATTATAAAATATTATCAGAGGTATTATATGGTACAGACAAAATGTAACAGCAATTTTTTTAAGTACTTTTCCAGACATTTAAGCTTTTCAAACCAAATTTACGCTAGGAGATAATTTTGAAAGTTGAAAGAGAAAATGGTATGGTTCAACATGTAAGGAATAAAACTATACACGCACACTACTGTGCTACAAATAAGACAACAAACAATAAAACTAGTTTCCTAAACGAATTTCTCAGCTTTTGCATCAAAGAATTAAATTTAAGTGAAGTGAGGAATTAAAATGAAATATTGATATATTAAAACTCGGTAGCATTGCCTTAAAACATACCCGTATATCGAGGAGATCTTCAGAAATGGTAAAGTTTCTTCGACTTGTTCAAAGGGGGAAGAGCCATCTTGACTAACTTGTCGAAAAGCAATCTAAAAATGAAAACATTTACTCTTACAATTTTCCAAAATCGTATGTAAATAATACAATTTTTTGACCACAAACCATAAAAAATTTTTTTTACCGCATTACCAACGATCATTAATCATCGGGTACACACACAATAGAAAAACCGACTACGAAATTAGATATAATCCAATAAAACTTACTCATTTTTAACAACACGAATGAGGCAATAAACCAAAACACAATCAAACTTCCTAAAAAAAAAAAAAACTGACACGACCACCCACAATATATACCATTATCTGTTAGCAATATAACCTATCCCTCATGTGACTCGGTATACGAGAACAATACAAAACGATATATAGGAATCAAATGGAAGATGAGCCAAATAAAATGTTTACTTCATTTGTTTTATGTGTGTTCGACAAATTAATCTGACGGCAAAGTCCAGAAGATTGAATTCGTAGAGAAAAATTCTACTCTACAATCATATTTTGTTTTTATTGTTGTTCGTTCGGAAGTTGGTTCATAAATCATTTTTAGCATTGTAAACTATAGTACTTTATTATGATGACATACAGCACTCTTTTCCCCATCAAGAACCACATAAAGGGGTGGACGATCAAATAAAATATTAAACTGTTTAGAATTTACACATAAAATATTATTCGGTTGAATCCGACAAACTTTTGTTGTCTTGCTAACTTCATATAAATGTACGTAAAAATTTTTATTCGATTTCGTCAAGTTAAAAAAATTTTATTTTCCAAACAATCAATTTCCACTTAATCACCCTCACTCGATTGTGCGTAGGGGTGAATTTATACAGTTATTCATATCCACGTGTTTTTCTCCTTATCTCGAAATATCTGTTTCTTACTTTGAATTTTATGCTTTGCTCCTTCAAAATTTACCCAGCTTGAATGACTTTTTCTCCTGGAGGGGAATAATCGTACTCATACAGCAACATAATATTTACTAATACAACGATTTTGAGTGGAGAAATTTTATCTCCTCTCACGTGATTTTGATATTATTGTTCATCTCATTCTCGACGGTATACAATCATTATTCAAAATATTACACAGATTTATTGCTGTGGAAATTGAAAATGCATTTTCTTATAAAATCCAATCAGATAATTTATCTAAGTTATGAAAAAATTTCCGTATATTCGGTTTATTGATTTATGTTGCGATATTCAATCAAAATATTACTTTAACACAATAACAGACAACTCGTATTCGATAAAAGGATATACTGTCTGCACCTGGGATTCGATAAGTATTCCTATAAGTCGTAATAATACCATCGAATGGATGTAATCGGTTTATTGGTTGTGAATGGATTGCGATTATACGTTGCTTTTCAGTGAATATGTCCTCGGTGGTTGATTTATTTCTTGTTTTGTAGCTTTGATTTATTGAGCAGCCGATAATCAAATGTTTGGAGGCTCTACTGGCATGTGCTTTTACTGCTCGTGTTTTATTGAAAAGAACAACAAAGAAACTCGCTTCACTCGATAAATTTGGTTCCACCTAGCTTTCTTGCAAGCTCGTTAGGATGCTGTTCCAGTTTAATTTTGTTAGGATAGCAGAATAATGCACGTACCAATGGGCATTCACAATACTTCTCAACATTTTAGATTGAGATCTTATTTTTCTAACTGTGAAACTGACATGAGTCGATTTGGTGTCATTCACTCTTATTTGCCTTCGATGTAGCCACACCCCAACAAAATTGAAATTATATCAAAGGGTTTTGATGGGTTGCCAAAATTACCGTATTATCGGCAAATGGCAAATTTGTTACATATCGCGATGTATGCAGATCATAAGTGTAACGTAGCTTTTTTGGCCGTATATTTCAAAAGATTTGTAGAGGAGGTACCTGAACAATCTACTTCACTAGTGGTTTTCAGTTATAATTTTAAGCCGCATTTCTCACTCAAATGCTATTTGTACGCTTGCCAGTTTATACGTGAGTCAATATATTGAGGATCTTCCGAACTCCAATTTATAGTGTTGCTTCTGGTCATTATGCTGTTAGCTTGGAGGTGATCCGAAGTAATGCAGATGCTCTGTGAGCCAAGGATCTCTGGTCTGTAAAAAACACTCAAATAAGATTTTCTGGTCGAAAGTGATCCTGCACGAAAATGAGTGCAATGGTTGAAGCAGACATATCAGTTATGCAGTATGCTTCAGGTCCTACAATATTCAAATGGATATACTAAAAATGACCAGATGTAATATTAAATTGTCAGGTGATTTAGTATGTCGAGTCACATTAGATTTCTGGCAGAACACACAAGACTTGGACCAATCTCCATTATCTTTCTGCATGCTAGGCCAGAAATAACACGTTTCGTTTAATTTTATAGTAGCACGGACACTGCGGAGTGAGAAATATTGTACAAGGTGTCGAATATAATACGAATTAGCGGCTCTGCGATATAGAATTTATTGGCTCCTGTAGAAACTTCACAGTAGATCGGAAAACCAAGTAGTTTAAAAAGTTGTATTTCCTATAATGAACTATATGGACATCGGGAATCAGAGGCTTTATAATTTTTCTTTAGCATGTGTCAGCTTGTATTCAGACAGCAGTCAAATTTGGGATCCTTAGGTTTGTGTAAGTGGTAAAACAATTTGTTGTCCGCAAGCAATTGTTGAGTTTGATTTTTGTCGTGAATTATCTTGTATGGCAAGTTTTTATCTGGTTCCAATCAGTAGCTTCCGATGATCCTGCTATCCATTTAAAGGCGCTATAATAATCGGTTTTGCCAATATTTGTGCGCGTGAGTTTGTGTCAGTTCCAAAACCAGATGTGCTATGACTTTCAATTGATGGATCAATTGCGTGTGAAGGGTATTTTTGAGTTGAATGCAGGTAAATCTATGACTTCCTCATCAGCTTGAAACTTTCCTTAGATTAATCATCCATGTCCTTGCTTTATTGTTTCGATTCTCTTACTCTTTTTTCTTGTAATGGTGGAGTATTTTTTCTTGTCTTTCGATCTGATCCTCGTAAACTTTAGTCTTCATAAGGTTATCCGCATGGTTTTGATAATTCGTTTGTGTGAAAATTTTTTCTTGATGGGAAAGAATTTTGCTAACTTTGAAAATTTATCCACAAAAGATATGTATAAATTTTCCCTTTTGGTCCCCATTATATCTCCAATTATTTGCGTTATGCGAATTTTGAAGCTGTGGAAATTCTTCTTAAATAATTTGTTAAGTAGTTGGATATACTCCTCCTAGATTTTGATTCCATTGATGACTGTTGGAGGCACTGGTTCCTGTAGAACCCCTTTATCTTATCTTCGTTAGGCTAATATTTTGTATGTGGCATACCATGAGGTCAACGCTAAATCGATTTTGTCTCTAATTTTCCTTAAGACCAACGGCTCATGTCGCAACTATCAGACACTGACTTCAATCATTGTAGAATCGAACTTGATTGACTCGCATTCAAAAGTGGTTTCCTCTCAGTTTTCATAATATAAAATATTCTATCAATCACTTTCTTAACGGTTTCTGTTAACCATTATGGATGCCCGACAAAACGATCTGCTTCATCGTCCCACTTCGGATGATAAGGTGCAGTAATCAAATATTCTCCACTACGCCCTTACCACCAACAGTTGCATCTGGCAGACCCTCTTTTGCAAAAATGACTGCGATGAGGTTCGAATATTGTCAGTAATCTTAACTACATAGGGATATCTTGAATACCGATTGAATACCATGGTTTTGTTCCAGTCGGCTTACTAAATTGTTTTGGTAGATTGGACTCCTCCTCGTGACAACGTTTGCATGACTTTTTATTTAATGTTTTTCTTCATCGATCTTCGGCCACCAACAGTATTACCGAGTAAGCTACTTTATTCGTGCAATACCCTATGAATGCCATTGATCTTACGTAGCTGTCCACAGAAACAGATAGGAGTGCGATTTGAAAAATGTTTTGCCCAAATTACGTACTGGTTGCTATAGCAAGGCTTAACCGGTGCCGATAGCTCCTAAAACATTTGAAACTACCAATTGAATGTCTGTTTAGTTTTATCGCTTTTTCATTGCAAAGCATGCTTTTCGGATCATTGCTGTCACCCTTTTGGAATACGACTTAAATGACCGCACTTCCTACACAGCTCAGCCTTATTCTTCAAAGTTCTACATTGTGGAGCTTAGTGACCTTATTTGAGCATTTGAAACATTTTAAACGCTCGTTCCTTTCTCGAATTTAGCAAGTCATCCAACTATAATTCTTATTTTCCCTTGGGATATGACATTTTCTGCTATTTAGCAAACTATTGCCATTTTTTTTCTCCCCGATAAGAAGCTTCCAGCGTTTTTATAGAGGAAATATCTGTTGTATCGCCCAAAAGTGATTCAAGAGCTTGAAGGACTTCATCCTGTGTAGTCACTACATCCTTATTTATACAAGGGCTTCCAGTACCAAGACTTTAACATCAGCTTCCTACCCGGAGCTTTTCTCCAATTGGGATTGAAAAACATTTATGTGCGGTTGGTTCTCAGTGCTTTTCAAATATAGCAAAAGATGACCTTTCGTAGTTTGGTGACTATGAATAATTTTTTCAGCATACGATACATCTTCTTTTTTAAGAATTTAAATCGCATCCGGTCAGGTTGGTCGTTTCCGATTTCTATTTCGCGGAGAATCTCTCTTCCTTTTAGGAGTGTTTGCATTAGAAGCGTTCAGGCTTTCCTTTTACTTGAATAATCGAAATGCTTGCTGGTTTCGCACTAACAAAGAGTCTCGAATCGTGAAGCGTACAATCTCCGCTATTACGCTTAGATGCGTATCAGGTTGCCAATTTTTCACTGAGTTATTTAAACCTCATTATAGAAAAGTTTAATTGCCAACCTAACTAACTGGGTACTAATTCTAAGAACTTGCTCGAAATTTGGGCGCTTTTCATCTAAATAAATTTGTAACAGTGGTCGCCGGTACTAAGCTCCATCAACTTGATTTTTTTATTGCAGTTCTTTATTCGTGAATTTTTATTAGGTGCCTTCCCCTAGTATTTCATACATACTACTAGGTTTTATTTCTGCCGCTTCTGACATGAGCAACAAATGCTGTTTCAAGCCACATCTTCTGATTAACCAGCTTTCCTGTTCGAGAATTCATATATCTGCCCCTGATGACGTGTCTGACAGAGATTTCCACTCCATACAGGAGTTATATAAGTTTACATCTTAGTATAGGCTTATATATGCTAAAATCTATTTTAATTAATTCTTAAGGATATATTCTTATAAATACAAAATATTTACAAATAGTTATGCAATATTTCTTTTGTGTACAAGATTTAAACAATAATAGCAATAAATTGCAATACTTGAGAAAAATCTTTTAAAAACAAACTCATAAATTTTTCATAAAACATTAAACATATTTTTGTTTCTTCTCAAGTTCAATTTTTATATTGTCAATGCTACAAATTTGTAGCAAAAAATTATTAAGTTGTGCAACAAAATCGTTTTTCACCATAATGGGCATTTACATAAATTTTACAATCGACCTGTTATATACGAATTAGTTTTATCCATTTTTTAATATAAATTTCCAGTTCCTTGACAATAAATTCATCCATCCACAAAATCCTTCTTTAGTTAAAAAAAAAAAAACGAATAAAACATTTTTCCAATCTGTTATTGTGTTTAATATTTTTCTCTCATTCCCATAATCCAGCATCTTGTTTGCAACCTTTCATTTTCGGGTGTATCAGGATTTTCGAAAGGATACTTCAAAATTATATACCATTGATAAATGAAAGAATAAATCGGAAGAATGGACGGGGGAGTTATCAATTTATTTTAAGTCAAATTAATATAATTATAACATTTTTGAGATAAATCATCATCCTTTTTATGTTCCTTTACGTCGGGTGTGT
Organism: Tipula confusa; assembly: GCA_963556175.1. Taxonomy (NCBI): domain Eukaryota; kingdom Metazoa; phylum Arthropoda; class Insecta; order Diptera; family Tipulidae; genus Tipula; species Tipula confusa. Next base: position 28,689,417 of record OY744476.1, read on the forward strand.
TCTCGTTGAAGCAGGATATATAATGTACATTGATTCATATTTAAAAATAAAAATAAAAATTAAATAAATAAATTAGCAAAATTTTAAATTGATAGCCTAAAGGTGATCGAATAAAAGCGATTAAAATAATAATTTATGCTTGGGTTTCGTGTCATGTCCTGGTTTTAGATTTCAGTATACGAAAATAACAATGAAAAGTATGCAGGGTGCCTACAAATTCGCTGACATGGGTGATACTACCAGATTTCTAGATTAAAATGAAATTGAGTTTAGTTCTACCACTTCGCAGCAGGAGGCGACCCTATTATACTCGCATACTTATACAAAATAATCCACATACGGTCAATGTATTACCAGTCTTAAATAAATTGAGCTTCAATATAGATCATAGTTGCCTTTCATTGTTGCTTACCAACATGTCACTTTGGTGATCAAGGTGGGATACAAAACCATGCGTTCAAAATCATCACGGAAATAAGTCAACTCGTTAGAGTACCTGGAATCATACGACGTTAAAATTTGAAACGAGCTGACAACAAAAAGTTACGTTATACCCAATTCAAGAGTAATTTTTTCAAACAAACGGTTAAATATCTCAGCTACATTTCGGATGGAAATGCTCTCATAACCATCCAATAGCATTTTCGTTAAAGAAACTTGATTAACTTCAACGCAGGTACAGTCCTTTTACTCAAAGGCTCTCTCAATCATATTTATGGGGGTCAGAAGTTTCATCAGTACCTATATGGTCGTAACTCGTTATGGTTACGGAGCATTCAATTCAGAGAAATGGGCAGAGATGGGCAATATTTTTAATATGGCCGTTCACCGAGAATTACAATCGTTTGTGATAAGAGAAAATACTGAACACACGAAAATATAGTGACTTAAACCAGTCTGCGGCGGGAGGTGCTACAAATGCTCCATGTATGGGACACTGAAAAAGTGGAGTGCAAAGTTTTTCTGGTCTTTTCAGTTCATCTGATTATTAGTGACACACGCAATTATAACCCTTTGTTGTTCGCGGCAGATTTTAATACCTAGGTCATTGAATGGAGAATTACTAATAATAGATGAAAACTTCTGCTGGAGGCATAATGTTGAATGTTGGTAACACTTCCACATTTTGTAGGGGTAGTCTGGTTATAGTTGATCTCACATGGATTAGTGAGTTTCTCCTAACTAAAGTATTAAGTTGGAAAGTAAGTGATCTTTATAAAAAAAGGAACTGAAGAAAATCAGGTGTCTCAAATGACAGGTCGCATTACATTAGCATGTGATTCAGCAATATCACGAATATCAATAGATAGCTGGAAGTTTCTCAGTAGCCTTAGAAGAGGCAAGGAGCATGTAGCAAAGTGAAAATAAGCATTGCTCCCGTCCGGATAAAATTCCTAATGTAGCGTTGACAACTGCCGTCCGCGCGTATCCGGGTGGTTTGGTAGCTTGTATATCACTTGTCTTGAAAAGAACAAAGTCATTATAGAAAATCCATCATCATACTGGCCAATCTACTTGCTGGACACATTGTGGTCACATTGGATGTTAAAATTGCCTTTATCTATAAGTTTAGAGGTACTCAAGTATTTAACAAGGCTGGTAGCTATAATTACTAGAAATAGAGTTCGAAGGAGATACAAAAGACTATTATATAACCAGAGAAGTACGGCAAAGGTTGGTACTACCTCCTAGGTTATGGAACGCCATGTTTTACGGCATGTTTTTCTTTTCGTTGAATATTCTTTTCGGAGATATGAAAGGATGTATTTCTACTTGAGCCAGTCTGTGGGACCTAGCACCAGCAAATATTATTAACTGTATGCTGGAGTCCAAGGGAACGTGGAGAATGGTATGTAAAAATTATAAAGAAACTACGCCACTTAAAGAGGATTAGGCAGGTACGTTAATAATTCAAAATGGTGGCAGTTTGATCTGAAGGAATCCGACACTAATGCTTTTAAGAAAGGTCTTTGAAGATTTTCCCCTCCACCGAAAAAAAGATTCAGACTTAGACTTAGACTTAGACTTAAACTTAGACTTAGACATATACTTAGACTTAAACTTAGACTTAGACTTAGATTTAGACTTAGATTTAGATTTAGACTTAAACTTACACTTAGAATTACACTTATACTTAGACCTAGACTTAGACTTAGACTTAGACTTATACTTATACTTATACTTATACTTATACTTATACTTATACTTAGAATTAGACTTAGACTTAGACTTAGGCTTAGATTTAACCTTAGCTTAGACTTAAACTTAGACTTAAACTTAGACATTGACTTACACTTTAACTTAGACTTAGACTTAAACTTAGACTTAGACTAAGACTTACACTAAAACTTTGACTTAGACCTAGACTTAGACTTATACTTAGATTTATGCGTAGACTTAGACTTAAGCTTAGACTTAGACTTAGACTTAAACTTAGACTTAAACTTAGACTTACACTTAAACTTAGACTTAGACTTAAACTTAGACTAAGACTTAAACTTAGACTTATACCTAGATTTAGACTTAGACTTAGACTTAGACTTATACTTAGATTTATGCGTAGACTTAGACTTAAACTTAGACTTAGACTTAAGCTTAGACTTAGACTTAAACTTAGACTAAGACCTATACTTAGACTTAAACTTAGACTTAGACTTAGACTTAGACTTAGACTTAGACTTAGACTTAGGCTTAGATTTAACCTTAGCTTAGACTTAGACTTAGACTTAGACTTAGGCTTAGATTGAACCTTAGCTTAGACTTAGACTTAGACTTAGACTTTGACTTACACTTAAACTTAGACTTAGAGTTAGATTTAGACTAAGCCTTACACTAAGACTCAGACTTAGAACTAGACTTAGACTTATACTTAGACTTAGACATAGACTTAAGCTTAGACTTAGACTTAGTCTTAGGCTTTGACTTAGGCTTAGACTTAGACTTATACTTAAACCTAGACTTAGACTTATTTATTTATCTAATTATCTAAACAACGAACCGAAAAACAGGTCAACGTTACGTGATTTGAAATGTTCCACCAGGAAATCGAGTACCAGGGATGTATCTAGTGGATGTGGTGGCCTTTGTGGGCAATTCAATAAAAATAATAATGATTAGTACCACCCTTAGTTCATCAACATTAAGTGGACGCTAATTTCAAAAGTTTCGAGAAGGAGGAAACCACTATTGTAGTTCGTCTCAGGTCCATTGGATATGGTTCCAAGCTGGGTTTGAAATGGAGCATTAGTTGCCTAGTTCTGAAAATGTAGTTAAACACCTGGTGAAAAACAAATTTGTTTATTCACATTTTAGGAAGTTTTAAGTCCCAAATTAATACATTTATATTTGACTAGACAATTTTCGAAGGAACAAGAAAACCTACCAAGCTAATGATTTTGAGATTTGTAATGAGCATATTTATGCCCCTAAAGGATAAATTTGTTTATTGGTTATTTACAGGTTAAATTAAAAAAGTGAGGCAAGCAAACACAAGTCAGGATCAATAAATAAGAACAGAAGATTTCACTTGATGGGCAACATTTAGTCGGCTTGGAAAACCAGTTAGAAAAAAACAAAGTCCAGAGATGTTACTCACTGTGCATGTTACTCTTCAATAAGAGTGAAAAGTGTTCATCTCCATATTATATTCTGTGATGCTAGCGATCTTGACAGGTTCACGTACGGCCAAAACAGTAATTAAATGCTATTTGGTGACTACCAAAAAGATATATTATTGGACATACTCAGTGACAGTATTGAGATGGTTAGTACCTGCAGGCTTTGTATAGTGGGCTTCACAAGGTGATTTGCTTTGGTTTGTAGCACCATTAAATTGAAAAGATAAAGAATCTGATTGACAAAAAGTGGTACTACAGTTTGAGGAAAGGAACGATCGATTCTTGACATTGAGGTATAGAAACTGCGGGACAGTCATGAAGATTCCAAAACTAAAAATATTAACACAATAATACAAACATTACGAGTCAAAAATTTAGAAACAGAAATAGTCAGGCACAGATTATAAAATTAACACTAGTGCCATCTATGATTGACTATGAATGGCCCCTCTACTGATATATAAAACCCTTAATTTGATAGCTTTAAATCCGTTTCTATACACACGAAGGAGATAAAACGTCTAAAAGCAAGGTAGACAGACAACTTTTTTGTATACGTATGGAACAGATAAAAAAATGGAAAATTATGAAAAATAAAAATTTGTTTACTCCATTGGGAAACGTCATAAATGTATGTGTGTGTATCTGTGTGAATAGTAAGTTTTGATAACCGCGTGAAATTTTTTAATCGAGTGTAAAGTTTGAAACATATTTTTGGCTTCAATGCTTGTTTAGCGCTATAAATGTTTTTTGTGCTACACAGCATTTATAAGCAGATTTTCCACATGAAAATTCCTATATATTGCGTTAACATATCGTTGAGGGGAATGAAGAAATTTTATCTTTATGAATTATTCATTGTTGTCTATGTTGTGTATACGTTACATTGGGGATATGATGATTATGGTTTGTTTGGTTGTGATATGATAAGTTGGAGTTTAAATTACTCAAATGGGATATAATTATTTTGTACCTTTTTAACATGGATAATTATGATAACGGACAAATTGTTCTTAAGGAACCAAAACTACAAAACCAATGATGTAATACTAACCGAAGCACCGTTTTCATAACCATCATTTAATTGCCTGATCAATATATGGCTAAACAATATTAAAGTTAATATTTTTAATTACATTGTTTAACTACTACTATTTTTCAAAAAGGACATTATATCATACAAACAACAACAAATTAAATAATTTTAAAGATAATAAAATAAAAGAAAACCAGGATAATTTATTATCTTTAACCCATCCCTGTAAAATTAGGCGAACATTTTGGGTTGCTACCGATGTGAGAAAAAACTATATAATCGTCATTTGGGATGATATTAAAAATAATTTAAATTTCTCAGGACTTGTGTTTACTGTTCCAAATGAGCATAGTTTTTGTCGGGTTTTTTGTTGTGGTCATATAGTTAGTTTATGTTATTTTATTTATTTTTATAAGGATATTATTATATTAATCAGATTGTATGCTATAATGATGATGAGTTTTTAAATTGGTCAGATAATAATAATGTACCATAAAATTGGGGACCGATATTTTTATTTAAATATTATTTTTTAATTAATTATGGGAAAAATTTAAGTTTGACTATATTTTTTTGCAAAGAAGCATTAATCAAAATGAGTTATCCAATTATAAAACGAATTTATTAGGTAGTCCACAATAGTTTCCAACGTAGAAAAATGTAGAATGCATATAAGAATGTGACGTTGCTCTAAACCAACAGCTTGTTTCTCAATATTACAATTCCATTTTAGCAACAACACATTATCCAGTCGAATAAAAAGGGCGCCTGTTTCCCACTCTTGCTATTGTCGTTATATTTTGGAACTAAATGTGAATTGTCGGTGCCTGCAATAAAGGGGCAATTTATCTAAATTTTCTTAGTCGTACTGCGAAACGATTTAATTAAATTTGATGGATCGTTGGTAACACGGCTAAAAAATTAATTCCCATTGTAAAAATAAAAAAAGGATAATTTAATTTTGGAAAAATTTTGCCTATAAAGATCGAGTTGAGCAGTTTTTATAAACATTAAAACCCCTCTTTTTATAACCCTCATGGAGCATATATATATAAAGTTCTGAAATCGTTGTGATCTTCTTCACTCCAAGCATTTTTAGTGGCTGCTGTTTAAAATTGTTGCTTAAATGTGCCAAACGATATTGTTCCATTAAAGGTTGGAGGCTTTACTTTAACTGATTGAATATGTTGAACTATTTGCGACGTTGTTCTATTTACTATGCAGTCAAGTAACTCCTTTTAAAAACGTTGAACTGTCTGTTGAAATTTTTTTTCGACATGTTCAATTTTGTTTTCTATAACTTTTGATCAACTTGTTGAATCTCCATTTTGAATTCTTTTTATAATTTTTCTACTTTATACTAAAGAGCAACGGTTATTTTTCAACAATAATGTTTCTTGTCGTTTACTTTGTTCTTCTTGGGATTTGCAATTTTCCTCTTGCATTTCTCTAATCTTTTGCTTTGTTCCTCTTGGCATTTCTCTAGTCGTTTGCTTTGTTCCTCTTGAAATTTTTCTTGTCGTTGGCTTTTTTTAACATATTTTTCGTTAGACAGCTTTATATCACTTTGCTGCTGTTCCATCATTTGTTTAATTCCACCTTGTTGTTGCATCATTTGGTTAATGGGAGCTATTAACGTCGATAAATTGAAATCCATTAGAGCGACTGTCTCCTCTGTTAATGCGTTCTGCCTTTCTTCATCTTAGTCGTGTCCAATCCGGTGTTGTTCAGTTTATGTTGATCCTGATCCAAACATTCATTCATCATGGCTTCAATGAGTCTTATTAGTAATTCACATTTACTACAGCTCGTTGGCAAGTTACGAAGAACCAACTCCTCCCGCAATCGTTTATTTGTTAACTTGTCCATGATCACTATAAATATTCACAATCCCACCACAGTCACCAATTGTTACGTTTTTGCCTTTTACCGGTGCTGAAATGTGTTTGTGCTGAAATTACTGAATTGTGAATAACTTTCACTGATTTCTACTGTCCACACATAAGTAAATAACAGTCCACAAACAAATAAACCCTACACAACAGTTTCCACTTCAAATACTGTTTACTCTCGAGTCTCAAACACAATAAGTTTTACTATGGTCAGGCCGATGCTTGATTACATTCCGGCGTCTGTGATTTAACTGCGAACTATGTAAAATATTAAAAAACTAATAAGTCTTTGACAAACAAGGAACTTCTCTTCAATTTAAATCGTTTTGCTTAGCATTCAGATTATAAAACAGAATTTAGTTGTTCCTAGTTTTGTTAAGTAATATAAGGAAACAAATGTGATGGTCAAAAAGCACTAGCTATAATATGTTCTCAATTGTTTGAAATAAATTTTAATAATGACGTATGTGTCCTCTTAAAATATGTTTTCTGACTTGATGAACAAAAAAAAAACCAAAATAGTCATCGTAAAGCTTTGCAAATATCAAGTGATATTTACTGTCACGCGAGTTTGGCAGACAACCTATAACGTCGTACATCTTAAACACATCGAGACTAAACGCACACCTTTTAAACGACTACGACACAAGACACAGCATGCCATATGAAAAAATAGGGTTGCTCAGCATCCCATATTAAAAAATCTTATACGTAAAATTGTATTGTTTTGTCACAAGACATTCGTCACAATTTAATTTCCCACCATCTGATGACTTTAAAATGTCCCTTTAAATTAAAATGTTCCATTTGGAAATTGGAAAACCGAGTACCGAGTAGAGTCATCATATCTAAAATTTATAAAACAAAACAAATATACAAGAAAATGTAAACGAAGAAAATGCAATCCATTCATCATTGAATATGTCTATGTACCTATAAAAATATGAAAAGTCAAGGTGCAGAGTAACATGCTATACGATGGTCGTGTGATAAGTACCTGAATTTTCTAGTTGATAGCGTTAACAGTATCAAATTAATGTCTGTGTTGGTGTTACTTTTTAAATGTGAACTGAAAAGCTGTGCTTATTTTTCAGGTAGATATTGGTGGACGTAATCATCATAGACAGGGAGCCTATAATGAAAACCAGCACTACACAGATTATAACCTTACTAATTTTTGTTTCAAAATATTTAAAAATGTTCGCAAAGTTCTGACAGAAAAGCAAGATGAAACAATCACTTAGGATCAGTGGAATCAGATAATTCACTGACAGGTTTTAATTTCTCGTTTAAAAATGTGTCATATTCGGTCCTGAGATCAAAAAATCTCAATACCTTACCACGACTCAACCACCGCACTTCAGTGTGATAATTTAAATCTCTATACTCAGCCTCGATTGATTCAAGAACATTTTTGAATTGACGGTGATTTAATCCATATTTACGTATAAAATTGACTGATTTTATTACGGTGGACATAACTGATTCTGCACACAAAAATTTTTCACACAAAGCCTGCTGATGTATAATGCAGTTATAATACATAGGTTTGGCAATACCTTTGTTCTGAAGATATTGATTTAGTTTTCCAATGAAGCCAATTTTTGAGCCTACCATATTTTTAGCGCCATCCGTTTTGATCGCTGATAATAAATTCCTATCTAGCCGAAATTCATTAATTGTTTCTGAAACACACTGAAATATATTTTTTCCTATTGTTGTGTCATTCAAGCTTTTTAATGCCTTTAGCTTATCAGAAATTTCAAAATTTTGATTTATCCCGCGAATGTAAATAAAAAGTTGATCTGTGTGACTCAAGTCTTCACTCTCATCAATTGCAATTGATAAATATTTAAAGTCTTGTACTTTTTCTTAGGGATGTACCTTAACATCAGCTCCTAAATCTTAAATTCTTCTCGTTTCGGTCGATGTAGACAAGCTTACCGCTTCAATATCCTTAATTTTAGTAGGGTATATTTCTGCCACAAGAGCTAAACAAATTCTTTTAACAAATTCACCATTGGTAAAGGGTTTTTCTTTAGCTATAATTTGGGATACCTAGAAACTTGCTCGAACCGTAGGCGAACTTTTATTTGCAAATTATTTCATTTGATGTTCCTGGATTACAACATTTTTCGTTAGTTCTTCCAATTTATCCTTAAATCTCTTACGTAAATCTCCGTTTCGTAGTGTAGTGCTTTTTCAAATTATATTCCTTAAATACAGCTACCATTTAATTGCAAATGAGACATAGGGTCTGTTTTTTTTATATCGGAGAAATCGGAGAGATAAATTTACTGTCAAATTTTCAGATATGCGTTTTTTTTTAATATTCGAGAAAAACATTATCTCTCTGTGTCGTTTTTTTTACGCTCCGATAATTATCGGATACGATCTTTTTACTCTGAAAAAATGTACAGATTATTTTGTATTTTTTAGTAAATTCTAAAATGGCGACTCCGATTAATGTTGAGGTATCAGGTGACAAATAAAACTTTAATTTAGGGAGTTTAATGCTGAAATTCATAAAATAATTTATTATTTTTGGTACTAAAAAATAACACAAAAAATATTTTTTTCGATCTGATAGATAAAAATCGGAGAAAAACACAAAAAATATTTTTTTCGATCTGATAGATAAAAATCGGAGAAAAAAATAATCAGATATATCCGATAAATAATCTCTCTGATCTCTCCGATTTCTCCGATATCAAAAAAAAAAAAAACACGGCCATAAACACTCCATTCTTCCACACAAAAAATATTTTATTGACCACATATCATGGAACACACGACCTGTGGCATGACATATTATGTGTCATGAACGCACCCGTCAACTCAGGTCAAATGTTATGTTATATTACACAATTGTAATGGTTTCTGCTACTGAATAAGGCATTATAAAATAAACCCTCTATCTTGTACCATTACGTTACACATTTTTCGTTTTTAAAACTTATTTTATTTCACTAAGAACGGTCAAAACATAAATTTAAACTGGATTTGTTAAGCGCCGCAAAATAAAAATATGAAATATTCAAAAAAAAAAATCGAATGATATTCAGCATAAGTAAAAATTATTATTGCGAAAACAAAATCAAAACGAAATAGATTTGTCAGAAAAATAGATATTATGGAAGAGTAAAGCCATAATACTCGTTCATATTATTATTATTGTCATAGATGCTCATGAATTTGTAAAAAGCGAATTTGTAAAAAAAGTTGAGTCAGAAGAAAAAATTACAGCTAGGTCGGACACTTGCTCATTTATATTTACAGCATTAAGCTGTAAAAAGTGTTGCTAAAAATTGGAGACCGAATACGATAAAAAGAAAGGAACTTAGACTAATCTACATTCAAAAATAACGTGTGGGTAATTGGTCAGTCACAAAATCTATCCAAAGCAGGTACTGTTAAATCGGGGAAAACTTAAATCCGTGCTGCTTAGGGATAATAAACGATTTCAAGTGAAAAGACAAAATTTTGTGAACCATGAATCCGAACAATTTTGTTATGACAGACAAAATAGTAAGGCCACGACTATTATCGATCTCATTCCTATTTTACCTGATTTGGAAATGGGATCCAGAAACCTTTCGAAGCGTCAGTAAAAACACTCCGAAGACTCATTAAACTAAAAATGTCGCCATTGTGTCCCGTACCTTTTGACCTCATCTGTTTTGATACAAACAGTCGTAAACTTCTTCTTCTGTAAATATTTTGTGGTTGACACCTGAGCAACTGCGGGAATTATGCAACACACTAAAATTAAGCGTCGACGCCACAGAATATTACAGAACTACGCAGAATATGCGAAGAAAGCAAATACTTCGTACGTAAAAAATTGCAGAGGGTTTACGTGTGTCTTTCATAGATCAGAAATCTGTCTGCGTCAACGAGATTATCAATGTAACGAACGCGTTATCAATTGAACAAACAATGGACTGTGTTGCGCTAAGCAGCTTTCAATATTAGATACTTATCACACAATCATCGTACAACGATTGGGGTTTTCAGTTTCATACATATTTGAATGGTAAGACATCACGATATACTGCACAATTTCATCTGAATAATAGAATTTAAAATGAACCGAGAAAAATATGTGATTTAGATGTGGTATTATGGTATTAGGTTGAAGTGGAAGTGTAAAGAAATCGATCGTTTTGTCAGTATACCGAGAGCAGAACCATGTACCTAATATTTTTGTGTAAGATTTTTTTTTTAATTATAATTTCTTAAAAACTCATAATACATCTCGTAGATAAGCATATATGTTTGAATATAAACCACATGTTGTGTTTACCTTCCATTATGAAATAAAAATTGAATTTTCATCATCATCTCATCGTGTATACGTACAAAGCAAGTATAAGAGTTCACCATTTCCCTTGTGCACAGAAATTTTATCGTACAGCACACTGTGCCTTAGATAATATACTCTATATAAAGTAATGCAATAAGTCATATACCGTCTTAAATGCAATACGATACACTGTTATCATTTCTATTTAGTAACGAGTTTAAAAAAAATCAAAACTAAAAAAAAAATTCCATTATCATTAATCATCGTATAATGCCAGTTTCTTAAGCATCTTAAGCATCTGATGTGTCATTTTGTAATTAAAAATAAAAATCCATTTTATATACTGTGTATATATAAGCGAATCTTTTCAACATTTAAGACTTGAAGATACCGTTTTGTTGTTCGTGTACCCACCATCACAATAATCTTTAATATTTCTTAAATAAGTTTTTAAACATTTTAAATACGCGATGTTCTTTATTTTTTTACTCCATTAATTCATCATTCATTTGACTTGTGTATATATAAATGCTGGTGCCAGCAACTGATGAAATTCTTATGTACACAAATACAGATTTTCTGAAACAAATACAAAAAATGTTTTTGTTCCAGTATTTCTTCGAGAAAATTCAATTAAATTTAATTCGTATTTGTGTTGAGATTTTCACCCTTTCTATACACTTGAAATTTTCCAATTTTTCTTTTTAGCTTTGAAATTAATTTTCCAGAGTATTATATCATATACAGTGTGATCTGGAAAATTTAAAGCAAGTTTTTTCTGAAAAAAATATTTCATTACAATTTTCGCGGTTATGATTACAAACTCGAATGGTTAGTTACGATTTGCAGTACCCCGTGACGCATGAGTAATCAGTGATCTAGATTATCTAGATTCTGAAATGCTAACCCATATCATTAAGAGATGAACGACAACCCAACACAACCTTTGGCGACAACAAAACTGCTTCCAGGACCTGGTTGCAGCTTCTCCGTTTACATATATTGTAAAATGTTATGGTAGTACTTATAATGATGTCTCGAGCTTTTGATTATGGTATTAGTCGTCAAAATCGAACCACTATCATACTTAATATTGACTATTGATTCATTTTGAAAAAATTACCTCAAAGGGGTTAGCTTTTGCGAATTTACGAATTTGATTGCATTTTCAATACACCAGGAAATAGTAGCGCGATTTTGATGAATGCTACCTCAATCAAAAGCTCAAAAAGCCCCAGAGCGAAGACAAATTAGGTTCAAATCGACAGGTTGACACATATGGCAAAAATAGTAAAATTTGATGAGCCATGCGAATGCCAACGACCGGAGAAGCATAACAAACGCATTAAAACTGCCAAAATCCTTATTGCAAAACTAACGACAAACCATATTCATAAATTATTATCTCTCCTACGCTTAAGCATACTACATATTTGTATCCACAATTTACTATTTTTTTCGGTTTTTACCATTTTCCTCGCGTCCAGTAAGCATGGCGATGTCTTCCCGGCAACAAATAAATTTTGTGAATTTCCAGAAAACATTTGTGATTGTAATCTCTATCCATAGTGCAATACATTTCGGCTCAATATATTACCAAACGATTTAGAAAAAACCGTATTTTAAAAATTTACCAGTCATGTTAAAGAATATTGTTCGACTGAAAATTTACGTGTTGTAAAATTGTTAACCGATTATGAGAGACTCGGAGAAATGAAGCGAAATATTAGGGCGAGTACCAAAATTTCGTTAAATGATGATTATGAATTAGAAATTGAACAATTTTGTGGTAATGATAATCACTACGGTAAACGATGTAAATCGACTTGTGGAACCTAATTGAAGGTAAAACAAATAGAATACGTTCCACAACATTTTATTGTGCTAAAAAAGGAAAGATCTTTATAGAATATACAAAATGGAATATAAGAAGTATCAGAAACCAATGCCAATGTATTTTAATATTAGATCATCTGCTTGATGTTTTACAGATCATACTGTATAAACGAGTAGTTTTTTAGCTTGCAATATCCACATATTTGCTAATAAGAATCTTCTAAAAATATTTTTCTCTTTTGCTCAGTTGCGATTCTGTAGCATGGAACTTTTTGAAATATCTATTCATAAAGAAAATACAATTTATCACTTTTCTTTTCTAAAAGAAAATTAACAAACGAGCTAAAATAAAATTTTGCAGATTTTCATTGTGTTTCGATTTTTTTACTTGTTATTCCTGTTTTAGAAAATTTAAACGAAAGCTGTGAAAAAAGCTCGTTCTCGTAGGAAATTTTTTGTTAATAATTTGCTTTTTAACTTTGAGAAGTTTTAACGATAATTCTAAATCGATGCCAAAAATTTTAAGTGAATTTATGGTGAAATAGATGAAGCATAGTCATGTTACCAGATTAAAACTCCAAAGCTCAAGTTTATTTCCTTTATTTTATGTTGGTGCAAAATTTATATGTGAATCTCCGTCTGGTTCTGACCTTTGCGAATATAAAACGTCAGTAACCATGTCCATTTTATCAGTCATTTGTAAGTCATCTAATGTTTTATTGATAACCAATCGAAATATAAAAACCATTCCAGCCAAAAATATTATGGCCATCGTAATGCATAACAGAACAAAAATGGTTGTAATTTGATAATCACTTGGCGAACTATTTGTGTCGATTGTGTCTAAAATATTTAAAAAAATTTGTTAAATGTGCCTAACCTAACAATATAAACAAACTTACCACATAAACTCGTCCAAAATTTATCACATCCATTATCACATTGCGAACACGGTTTACCGACTCGATACGAATTTTCTTTACCACCCGCCTTATTTGTAAAACACTCAAACATGTTCGTTTCCCCGTCCACATCATGATACAAAACACAACCGATCATATCGAATTCAGCTCGAAACATTGCCATCCAACGCGAAGGACCGTATGAATCATCATAGCAACGTGTTCGAAAATATGGTTGATAGAAATAACGATCCCATGCATCTTCATTGCCACGAAATTGTTCCATTTCTAATTCAACATCATCATTTAACGAAATTTTGGTACAGACCCCAACATGTTTCAGCTTCATTTCGCCGAGTCTCACATAATCGGTTGACCATTTTACAATACGTAAATTTGCAGCCGACTTATATCCTTTAATGTAACCGTTTGCGATATTCGAACGCACCCAATTGACATTCGTTAGTATGAAATTTATATCGGTCTCGTTCAATTCGTAAAATACGGCATTTTCTAAATCGTTTGGTAATAGATTTGGCCGAAATGTACTGCACAATGGATGGGGATTATCATCGCAATTTTTTTCTTGAATTTCACAAAATTTATTTGTTGCTGGGAAGACACTACAATGCGTACTGGACGCGAGTAAAACGATAAATGAAATTAAATAAAAATGATATATTGTTGTGTATGGCAAGAACTGCATTGTGAAGCTGACCAAAATGAAAAAAATAAAAACAACTACAGTGCGAGATAAAAATATGTTGTGTGCTGGGTGAGTGTAGGAGAGATAAGAATGTATGGATATTGTTTGTGGTTAGTTTGCGATAAGGATTTTGGTAGTTTTAATGTGTTTATGCTTCTGTGGTCGAGGAGCATTCATATGACTAATCAAATTTTATCATTTACGCCGTTGCACCATTTCAACATACGAAAGTGAATCAATTACCATACTATAAATACAAATAGTCGTACCATTATAAGGAAAAAGTTTACCCATTGATGTTCCAGATGTCGGTTCGATAGAATATCGTCAAAATTTAGGATAAATATTTGACATTTAGGCGATAATAAATATAAAAATATTTTGATTATTTTAAAAACGATACCAGTAGCGACATCTAACGACAATGGCTAACATACCATGGTAGTGTATTTATACTATGCTGATACATTAATAAAAAGCTTCCGACATCAGTATAAGTATACTGCTATAAAATATTCATACATTTTAACAAATCATTTTAAAGCAGAAAAATTCGGAAAGGGGATTATCAAATTTAATATTGATATCTAATCAATTTTAAAACTATTTTCACAGTAAATCTCAAATTAGACATCAAACTAAAAATTTTGGAATAAATTTTATTTCTATTGAACGAGTTTCAACTAATATAAATAAAATTTGAATTCATAAACTTATTCAAATTAGTTTGTATGAATCGTTTTTAGTTAAGATTCCTTCAATTCAAACGAGACTGTAAAGGGAAAAAACAAAATCATCTTTTATGTTCAATTCATAAAATTCATTTTGTATTCAAATCTTCCGCAGCAAACAATGTACGTAATCGCCAAACACAACAAGTGTCAATTAGTTCACGACACGAATGAAAAAAGGACATAAAAAAATAAAAAACAAAACGAAAAACATTTTCCACTTCACAGATGGACGCGGAGACAACAACGATGTTAATAATCAGTGTCAATTATTATTCGACTTAGACAAAAAACCAAAAAGGAACAAAGAAAATTTAAACGTAAACGGATATATCCTTAATCACCTCGAAAAATATTTTAGACTCCCACCACACCGGACGAATAAAAGCGAGGAGCCAAAATGAATTATACGAAATGAAATTATTAAAATTTTAAATTAATTGTTATACTTTGATCAAAAAAAGAATTTTGGAAATGGACAAATATAGAGTAAGAGATCAGTACAGGATTTAGATGTGGAAAATAAAAGGAATTTTCCTATTCTATTGGTATGCGGTATCGTTAAGAAGGAGGATTTTTTTTCTGGTATTTTTAGTTGAACAAATTTATGTTTATGTGTATTATTTAAGGATAATAGAAATGTGTGCTACACACACACATAAAATGAAACCATCTCATATTGTAGTCCTTAATTAGTTTTAAAGAGGATAGGTTTTGATTTAATGAAATATGTGTGGGCGTAAATATTATAGGACACATTATTCATAGAGAAATAGGATAATTGATCCTTTGAGCGTTTTATTTTCGTTTTTCTTTTTTCTTGTTAAGGTTAAAATTAGGATATTTAAATATTAAGGCTAACTCTTTATGTATCTTTACCAAACTATGTTGAGATAATTTTCTTTGTAAACAAATATTTTTGTTTTGTGGTTCTTGAAGTGAAAAGGACATTAATGTAGAAGGATATTAAAAAATTAAGTTTGGGTTGAGGCCAAATTAACAAAAATGTCAAACTAATGATGAATGATTTGTTATGGAGTGAAAAATAATTGAACATTTTTGATAATTACATGAGCTATGATGAAATTTTTTTAAAAAATTGTTAGTGGGCGTAAATGGATGCTAAGTGAGTTTAACGAGCCATTACAAAATACATGTATAACTTTACTTTTGAAAATTAATTTCTTTTGTACTCCTTTATCAATGACTAACCATCGAATATATTAAGAACAATAGGACTGATTACATTGCGAAATGACTCAAATTCACGGTCATTTTTGGATTGGAGCTTATATATTTTATAGGCACGATATATCGACACAAACCAGACATAAAATCGTAAAATTTATACCACAAACTGTAAATTTCCAAAATCCAGAAAATATGTTATATGTGCCCATTAAAACCGTGAAATGTATGCCATAAATCGAATATTTCCTAAAATCTAGCAAATACATGATGGTGGCCCGTTAACAAAAAAAATTAAAACCCATTATAAATTTCCAAAATCTAGGAAAAACGTGAGGTCAACCTGTTTAAACCATCACATGTATAACCGCATAACCGTAAAATGTAAAATCTATGCCCTAAACCAATTGAGTAATTGACTGATAACGATTTGAAAATGTTGCACTATGATGGTGGTGTAGTTACTACTGATTCAAACGGTGATGATCGCATGCGGTAGTCATGTGTCCGATTATAAGATGTTGAAGATTATGCTGCAGGACACAATGCCTCTCTCGTAAATGTCTAGACTAATAGAACTGGACCGAGCAATTCGTGCATTGCTTAAAGCTGTAGTATTTGGGTCGGGAGATATGTAATCTAACATGCAGATGGATATTAAAAGTGAACCTGGACTCGTGCGTCGAGGCATTCACTGTTGCCACTCCATATAGAAAATAACACGGGTTCGAATAATTGTCCAGAATAACACAATGAGCCGGGTTGGAGTCAAAATCAGACACACTTCATAATTTTAGACCTAAACGTATATCATAGTTTTAAAAATAAATGTATTACTATTCAGTAACTATTCATACTTTATAGTTATGGAAAAACGAGTAGCAAAATTATGCAAATGCCTCAGACATTGACGCGGGTGGTATTGCACTACTATTTTCATGTTTTAACTTATATGATCCTTTCTGACAGTTTGAAACACATTTCATACCGATCCAAAATAGACATACAGACATAGCAATTATTAACAGAACCACTAAACCAATCATAATGTACAGTGAACTTTGATTATCATCGCTCGTTTCCATTCTAAAATCATCGTTATCTAATAATAAAATAAAAAAAAATAAAAAATATAGTATATACAAAAGTTCTACATTAGAACTATCCACTTTACCACATAATCCTTCCCAAAATTCATTACACTTGCACGATTTACAGTGATTTCCAATGTTCCGCGCTTTGGCCGGATCAAATGTATAATTAATTGAATTAGTTTTTTTCGTAAGACAATGCAATGTATATTTTCCGCTCTTCTCGGTGATAGCACATCCAATTTTATTGAAATTAGCTCGTATTAAGGGTTCCCATTTAATTTTATGATAGGATACTTTCATTATGTCGATCAATTCGGTAAGTTCATAAAATTGGCCCTTTTTGTGCACTATAAATGTGATAGATTCTAAGGTTTCGGCGTCGTTTAGTGAAATTTTTAGACAAACATTTTGGTACTGCAATTTTGTTTCAAGAATGTGTTGAAGATCATAACTCCAATTCTGAAACAGTAAATTAGTCGTGAAAGATATTTTACAACAATATAAACGATTAAACTTTATTCTATCTTACCACAACTTGTAAATTGGTTGCTTTACTGTGATTTGTAACGTGCCCGAATGCCAAATTGTTACGGAATCGATTTATTTCGAAAATAATCTCTTCACGTTCAACAGAACTGGTTAAATTTATAAAATTTTCCTTAGACGATAGTTCAGAATCTGACGAATCGAATTTTGAGCATAGTGGATGTTTGAGCCCATTACAACTGTGACGTTCAATTTCACAGTATTTTTCGCAAATTTTTGTCGAACGATCACATGCCAAATTATATTGAATCACGTTTAAAATCACCAGAACGATAAAATAATTTAGTTTTGGAATCATTTTTAGATGCAGAGCACTATATACAGCGACGGCTGTTGGCAAATTGTATAATTTTTAATATAGCGTTATTTCGATAGATAACTAATAATTAGTACTAAAAACTATTTTATTAATCTGTTTATCTTGTAACAATTTGTATCCTAAATAGTTATCAATTCAATGAATTCTATATAAATATTCGTTACGCATAATTTTTTATCACAAAATAGTCAAAAATAGTCAGACATTGTTGCCATTTTTATGTCCATTAATAGCTATTCTCACGAACGGTGCCCAACTAATGCATAGTTTTCTGACTAGCTACATTAGCTTTCCCTTTTTACCCATGAGACTTTTACACTTAGAAAAGTATCTAGTGGGCAGGAGTTTCTTCTTTTTATACTCCAAGGTTCGTATTACAATCCGTACCATATAACTGTTCCTGCCTTATTGTTTTCTCAGAGCGCTACTTATCGTGCACCAATTTATCGTGGGATTTTCCATGTATGTCGTTACTTAGTACGATTACTTTTTCGTACTCATTCGTGGCTTGCTTAATTTGAAAGAACGATCAGTCGCGATACTGGGATTCATGTAAAATATTTAAAATTTTTGAATGATTATTCCACACGAAATTAATTAAAAACCAGTAAGCACAACAGAAGAGCATCACTTATTCACCGCAAAATAAGTGACAAAACAGGTGACCTTGAATAAATGTTTGGACGAATTGTGCACATGAATAATCACCTTTGTGCTTTAAATGAAGTTATAACGAAACGAAGTGTTTTGTCAAAAAGAAACTATCACTCAGACCTAAAAACACTAAAAGATTTAACAGCTTTAACAGTTGGGCGGGTTTTGGAGTCTCTAAAGATCTTACGGAAAACTTGAACAAATCCGTATTACTTGACATCAAAGCTCAACAGTTGCACCAAGACGACGGGTTTTTGTGAGCAAGAATGAACAAATCTTGATGTAAAGCTCTTAAATCGAGAATGAAATTAACCTCTCACTAATGTGAAGCAAAATATAACCGTTGGCGCATTAAATACGGCTGTTGGAACCGTTCTCCAACAGCACAAAAAAGGATGTTGGGAACCTTTGGAATTTTTTACAAATAAAATTTTCGAGTGCTCAAAATAAATATTCAGCATTCCACCGAGAATTCCTGGGATATTTTCGATATTTTGTAGGAGGTCACTGACAAGAGCCGTCAAATCAAAGACAGAGAGGAATCCGCGACAGTTACGTCACTTAGATTTCATTTCACAATTTACAATGGATATTGAGCACAACCACGGCAAAGGCAATGTAGTTGCAGACACGCTTTCGACTCAATACCATTATTCAGTCATAAAAACACGACTTAGAGCTACATAATTTACGTTCTGACACCAGGCGTCTCTGTGGTTCCAAATACAAGACATATCTTTAAATGCCTGACGTCGAAAGCCTGCCTAGTTATTGATGCGAGATTTTTTGCTAGAAAATTTAAATTGGGACGATCCAGTACCTCAAGATTTGCGACCTCGATGGCAACAATACCAACCAAGTCTCCGTGATCTACCGAAATTAAGTATACCATGATGAATTGCAATTTTACACTGCGGTGTCAGTTCTACAAATGAATGTAGAATTTAAAACTAGGTCGTCTGCCAAATGATCGATGTAGTGATGAATATTAAAATCACAAATTAATTTCCGTTATTTGAATATGCTCGTTCTTAGTTATCCTTCTTTTACATATTAGACTAATTTAAAGCGAATGTGATGTAATCCGCTACATTTCATCAAACTGTTGCTGTACTGTACGGTTGGATTTCATGAAGATAGTCACCATTTATAGGGCAAAAGGGACCCATCACCCGAAAAATGAGTTTATCAGGTCAGAAGTGTGATTCTCTGCCATATTATGTAATTTTCAAGCCATGCAAAGAAGAGCTATGCCGTGGTCTTTTCGATCTCCTTTCTTAATGATAGGACCTAAAGCAGCCAATTTCCATTTATCAGACATTACTTCGTCATGAACATTTTGAATCGAAAATTTATTAATGCCACAAAATAATCCCACCGAACACTAAGAGCTCAGAATTATTGCAACCAAACCCAAAAGAACGTTTGTTTTAGCTTCTGCATGGTCAGTGTGAATACCTAGTAGGATGGGGTCTTTAGGCACATCTCTGCATTCTATAATGGATATCACTTTGATAACCTAATTTCTCTGAGGTCACAATTTTACTATAGTAAGTTAACCTTGTATAATGCGTGGTTTCTGAAAAACTGTGGGTGGGAAATTCTTATTACATACAAATAACCTCAATCAAAGATCCATTTCGCTGGCTACACATTGTTTGAGCTTTTTGTATAACAAACTTTAGTCTTAAGAACCTCCATACAAAAAAACTATTCTAAATACCATAACCTATATAGCAACAACAACAAAAAGTCATGATTAATTACAATATAAAGAACATTTTCTTTTTACAGTTTATATTGTAATATTTTCCATTTTCTTCGATTTTCTAAAAATTTAATTACAATAACTAAAATCAACAATACAATTAAAAGAAAAATGAAAACTTTGTGGTGTACACAATGATTCTGTATAGTATATAGCAAATATACTGAGAAAATGGGAAAATATATGGAGAAAGGAAATGTTTAGTTTTTTGGTTTATTATGTGCTGTGGTAAGATTGATGGATGTGGATATAGTTTTTTATGCGTTTTTATTTTTGTTGTGACTTTCGTGAGAGGGTGATGAAAAGTTTTTTATTTGAGAGATGTTTATGAAAAATTATAGGCTATATTAGGGTGATGACTTATTATCTGGATTTGTCGTGAATAAAAATCATAAATGGACTAAAATTCATGCCTCTTTCAAGAATAATCTGTGTTTTAGATCTTTTTAATTTTTCTTTTGAATTTACAATGATTTCATCGCTCGTAATCATTAATACGACTCGTATTTTCACAAAAGATCAAGTCAAGTGGGGTTTCCTTTTACCGCTTTCTACTCTTTTTTTAATTTACTTTTGATAAATTCTAATAAAAAACTATTCGAAAAGGATCTACAACTTTAAACATGCAAGCTTTTTGAGATAGTTCACGCGATTTCTTAATTTATGGTTTAGTCCTTAATGCCATACATCGTGGAGCAGAATTTTTTCTACCCAAGTGCTTTCCCAATTATATTGATTATTCTATATACCTGTTGAATTGTTGTCTTCAAAACCCGATGGTTTGGGATTAAGTTGTTTCTTTCGATTATCGGATTTGACCTTTTAAGACGTAGAACCAGCAAAATTGGTCTATAAGACGAAGTGTCGTGTTGCAAATGCTGCATTTATAAGGTTGTTGAACTTAACTAGAGCTTGGTAGTTTTTGTAAAATGTCTGCAGTAATTAGATCGTAACCAAACTTTTTTTTCATATTGAATTTTATCTCACGTATGACATCTTTTGGTTAGGTTAATAGGAATTCTTTACTTTCTTTTTCAGATTCTACCTTTTTTATTGGATTTTGATGTTGGAACATTATGTGGCTGGAATATTTTTTCGATGTGTTCCGCAGAACTTTTTGTTATTTCGAACCCATTTCTTACCTTCTTTCCATATTGGAAATCTGCATTAATAGTGTTCTAATTTTTTTGATTATTGTCTACAGTAAATGATAATGTCATTAGGTTCCTTATACATTTACTGATTGACTCAATTTTTACATTTTCTTAACTGTTGAGTACGATTGTTCAACTTATAACGATATAATAAGCAATATTAAGGAGCTCTAGTTTGGTGCCATATACTTTTTGCTTTTCTTTTTTCTGGCGAAAGTTCTCTTATTTCCTTTTATTTATTAGTTAATTTTTGGGGTTCCCGGCCGATTGTTGTATAAAATTTACAAATTGTTGAACTTCTTTTTCTATTTGCACCCCTATTTTAATGGAATTATTAGGTTAATAAATACTGTCTAAAATATTCCAAAATAGTGTGTTTATTTAGTAGACTTGGATTTATTTTTTTTGGATAATTTTTACACAAAAAACATTTTTTCGTCAAAAGTACGAAAGAATGGTCCTAGTTTACGTCTCGATGTACATCAACTTAAATATAATTTATAAATATGTATTTTGATTATAGGGAAATCAATGAAATCTGGTATTTTGTTTTGATCAGTAGGCAAACAGGTTGGTTTTTTAGTTGACAAGGTTTAGCTACCACATTTTCTAAAATCCTTAAAGAGTTCTTTACCTTTAGTCGTTGTTAATCTAGAACAAACGTACATTTTTGCATTAGTCTCATTCAATCATGTATTTTTTTTCCTATTTTATTGAAAAGTTCGAGATAATCTTTTATGTCTTCCTCTGTCCGGCCTTATTATAAGGCATTCTTGCCTCAAAAATATCAATTATTTAATATTCGAAAATATAAATTCGACGACTCCATTTTGTTTTTAAATAAATTGTTTAATAAAAATTTGTATAATACATATACAACTAAACTAAAGAATATTATTAATTTAAAAAAATTACATTATCAAATATAAACGACACATGTTTCTTTATATAGTCACCTTAATGGAAATTTGTCATTTTTATCTAAAAAAATACGCGATGTTTGTTTCATAATAGGAAATATTTAACATCGTCGAAAAAATAAGAGCGTCGAAAATTTCATGATACCAAATTTTCTACGTCAAAAAAAAAAAAAAAAAAAATACGCGCTTCGAAAATTTCATAATAGACAGCCAGCTTGTTCGTTTCTTAATTTTGCATTGATTAAAGGTGAAATTCTGTCAAGGGTGATCATTGCGAGTGATTTTATTGTTGTGTTGAAGAAGGGTATACTTCCTCATGTTTTGTATTCCCTTAGGTCCCCTTCTTTTGGGATCGTAATTGTCAAGCCTTCTTTTCATTTTAGTGGTATACTGCACGAAATCCAAACTTCATATTTCAATGGTGTTTGCTTGCATTGGCTTTATTGTTTTTAAGTTTCTCTAGTTCCGTTGGTTGAAGGTTATTGCTAGTTTCGTTATTGGTGCCAATTAATGACTAAAGAAAACCGTGTTCGTTGAAATGTTCTTTCTATCACTTTAATTGTGCTTCATCATATTTTGTTAAGACTTGACCAGAAGCATCTCTTATATGTTGCTTATAATTTTGCTCCTCAGCAGCTTTAAGAATGTTCTTTGCATATTGAAGCGCTGTATCTTCGTACATGCGTTTCTCGTTGATACATTCGTAACTTTAATTGACGGCATTCTTTAGATATGGAATTTCAATATTTATATGACATTTATTGTTTTTTTATATTACTGCGGGGTTTGATCTTCCGGGGGCTGAAGCATATCCTAATCTTCAATCTTCTTTGTACGCTAAAGAAAATAATGAAAAATGTGTTAATAAAATAAAATTTTGAGACGGTCCTTTCGAACAATCATTTAAAAACTAAGCAACATCACCTTTAAATGTTTATTTTTCCAAGACATTTTATGCACTTGCCAAAACCAATAAATTCGTGAAATCAAATTGAAAAGAAATTTTCTTATATCGTTGCTTTTCTTTTAAAAGTTTTCAAATTATTTTTTTGTGTATTACAAAATATACATATTACAATGTAAATATTATTATTTATATAATTGTTGATTCTTTTTAATAAAATAGTAATTTTTAATATTTTATTGTTGCTTTTTATACATCCACAATATTAATTATTTTTTAGTGCTTTTGCTTTATTAATTTTTAATTAATATTTTTTTTTTTTTATTAATTTATAAAATGATTATTCAATAATATAATATTTTAATAATATACAAATTATTTATTTAATTTTTAATATTTTTTTTTTTTTTTTTTGAAAGCATCCTGAAGTATCAGCAATACACAAATTTGGTTAAAATTGGCAGAATTAATATTTTTTTTAGGATTATTCGAGGGATGAATTATTATAAAAATATATATCATATTTTTTATATTTTACAAAATTAGACTTTAATTTTATTTTGATTAATTTTGTTTTGAAAATGCATGATTTTCCAGGTATATAATGCCTTCGGCCAAGTAAAAAAAAACGAATTATAAACAAAATTAACTTAAAGCGCAAATTTAAAAAAAAAATTATAAAGTTTGAAAATTAAATTAAAGCTTTAATCTCATCTCTACTCAAATGTCTACATTTTAGGTAGGACCTTATTTTGATAATTTTATAAAAGATGGCTCACAAATAGGTGGCAGTACAAAATGCAATATTATCAGCAGGAATGTAACTGAAAAAACGGTACAAAAGAGATATAAATCGAAACGCCGGGGCAAGACTAAGACACAATTGTGACAGTTGATTTTGGTGAACAGATGCAAACAGATGAGTATTTAATATGTATATAATTATGATTATGAAGTTGTTGGAAAAACGCTACCGTTTTTTAATTCTCAAATAAATTTTGAATTAATTGCAAATCTTCAACAATTTTTTGATAAAATTTAACCTGTTCCGCAACAAAATTCCTTATCGTTTGACGCATATGCGTATCCCGTTCGTCTCGGAAATGTGACAATTCTGCCATTAGGGTGTACGACATAATATCGGTACGTCGATTTACCTCTTGCAATTGTAAATTACTCATTTTTTGTTCGGCCGTCAATTTTTCACTTTCTTTTCGCTTGACCATCGCATTTTTATGCTCGGCCAAAATATCGGGAAAAGAACTTAAGACACCACGATAAATATGCAATCGATCAGCAAATGGTATCCAATCGTATTTGGGTTGATCACCATATACGCCTCCAAGTTTTATAAATATGCCGGCCGCTTTTCCAACCGAATTCGATAAACATATATTTGTTGTTGCACGTCGTTCATCGACTTCGAGTGACCTAGCTAATTCTGAAAAACCTTCACCGACTCGTTGAAAATCTTTTTTCATTACGGTTTGATATTTTTTCGCCTGATCATTACATATGGCGAATAAATTTTTAACCGCTATATCCATACTCTGGGTAAAAAGAGTACACGTATCTGTTTGTGAATCGACCACAGATTGAAGTAATTGTCGATCGGGTGGTGTGATTGCCGCACAATATGTTGCACCTACGAGCGGATCTTTTTCTGCACCTCGTTTTCCCTGTTTCCATTTCTTTTCGTCGGTACACGTTAAAAAGTGTCGCCATACTTCACAATTTGCGAGAACCGGATGTCGACACACCCAATCGACAAATTCCTGTAGTTGAATGCGTCGATGTTCGATAAATGTTTCCTCGTAGCGACCCGAAATTTGCTTGTCGGGTAGCGGTGGAATTGGAATAAGGCAAAATTTCTCTACCAGTCTTTCATGTAGCCAGTCGAAATGTTTGTAACGGCGTGAAACCTTTAAATATCGAGAGAAAAAAGAAATTGACAAAAAATAAAATATTACGAACGTATTTAAAAACTTACGGCAATTCCGTTAAAGCTAGGCGTTAATTGATATGCAATGAAACTCTTCATCCCCTTGAATTTTGTTTCCTTTTTTGGCGAACGCACCGCCACCGTATACAAATCAGAAGCACGATGCCAAAATAACCCTTTATCCGTTTGCACAATATAAACTTTATCTGAATCGGGCACCGTCGGATTAGAATTACCTAGAATATATGAATCACCTGATTTTGCAAAAATTTTCGATTTTGATTTAATTGGCATTTGTGACGATGCAATTGAAATTGTATCTTCCGAAGGTGTTGGCGGTAAACTATGTCCATCATAGGCGGCACTTTTTTGAGCTTGCCCTTGTGAACCACCTGCATGATTTGGTCTATCACTTATCACATCGTACCGATCTTCATCATCCCAATCATCGTCTGAATCCTCTTGCTGATCATTCCAATCGTCATTAGTATGATCGTATCGCGGCAATTGGGGTGGTGGAAAATTTGGTATGTTATTGTTAATAGGAGGTGGAGCAGCAATTGGTGTAATCGATTCATTTACCGTTTCTACATAAGCGGCTGGAAATAAACCTGTAACTCCTTGAGAATTTGTACCTTCCCACCATCCTTCGCCCACATCGGTACGTGTAACTGTCAATATTTCACCAGCAAATATTGTTATTTCGGACGTATTTGCCTCGCCCGAAAATTCATATAATGCTTTCACACGCATTCTTTTACCTTAAATTCTAATTTTATTTTCTTATTTATAAAAAATGTTTTCTAATTTTCCTTGGCAATTTCCTTTTTGTTGTGTAACGTCAAAAATATGAAAATAAATTGATAAAAAGAAAAAAGGACGGTTAGAACTTTCTAAACATTACGTGCGTGCATTTTTATAACGTATTTGATTAAAACTATGAAATTATGTTCGACTAAATGAAATTGGCTCGTAAGTGGTAAAAGATGAAAATATACAAAAAAAATATATAAAAAAAAAAAAAAAAATTGGAAAAGCTAATAATCTAATTGTATTGCTTTTTATGGTAAAAGAAACAAAATATTCTAAAGGCATGTTATAATAGTCACGTATGCAACTATATGGCATGTCGATGGGTATGCCAGAATATCTAAACTAAAATCTAAATCGAAAACAATATTTACCATCAAAGTGTAAGTTGGCAATTGACTAGGTTTGATCTGGGTATCGATATTACATGTCAATAAATGGTCACAATTAGAACGATTGTTTTAGAAGATTATGTGGAAACTATGTGACTAGGTATCATTGGAATCTGTCTCATGTGATGCATCAGAATCTATCAAATGGAATTGCTTCGCCTAAGAAAGGATCATTTCGTTATCCGTTTGCTTTAGTTTGCATTTGATGTACATATAAATTGGGTGCGAGATGTTAGAAAAGTTGAAATCCATTGCAACAGAGGCTCATACATACAAATAATTTTTAATTTTTTGAATGATACAGCTATTTTGACTGAATCGAAGGCTTTTTGCAGGTCATAAAGGCTTTTTACTGATTTAAATTTCCGGAAAATGCTGTAAATTGTACAGCCCGATGATATTATTAAACTTTGAATTTGCAGATGGCTTTGAAGTCGCGTTTTGAAGGTTGATTTATGAAATAATTGAAAACAAGGAATCGGGTGATAATTGGATTTGTCCGTCTTTTGACCCTTTTTAAAAATTGGCACAATCTTAGAGCATTTAAGCATAGCAGGAAACACACCTTTACCAAATTGTTTATTTATTAGATTACTGGAGAGCACATTAGTGCACTTAATGAGCTTTTTTGTTTTGTAAACTTTACGACAAAGGTATTACATAGAACTGACATTATCTAGTATTGCCTAAAGTTGTCTTTATCTAAAAGTATTTCCTGTTTGAAATTCTTCAGCTCAATGAGACTCTGGCGAAAGATTGTCCATTGCTAAGTAAACCTTGTATCTTTGTTATGGTCCAAATCCAGTCAGGTCTTTGATTATTTCGGGTACGTGGTGCGCTAAATTTTTAATTCTGTTCCGTTACGCTAGAGTATGTTTGTAATTTGAAGTTTAAGCTCTATAGCAAAAAAAAAAGTATGTTTTACACGGTAATTAAGTGATTTGAATCAAAACTTTAAATCAACTGCATTACAATTTTAAAATTTTCTGCCAAAATGTAAGTTTGTGAAAAAACTGTACGCATTATGCAGTTTGTAAAACAAATTGAACATGTAGACGTGTTATTGTTACGTATTTGGGAAAGCTTTAACCTTAGTTTTTCCCAATGAATTTCAATGTTGTGTCCTATTTAAATAATAATAATGCGAGCTTCTGAATTAAATTTTAAGGTACAGTCTGATATGTGTTTAAATTACATAATACACTAAATGATAGCCACGTTATCTATTTACAAAACAAACATAAATGTAACTATCGTTATCGCGAATAATTAAATTATGACTAAAAATCGCGTACAACGTATTGAATATTTATATCTAACCACATATATACAATATTAAAAACAAACTACACACATGAACAAAACAAAAAAAGGTTACATATTTTCCAATTTTCCTCATAAATTTTTTATCAATATTTCACTCTCGCTGTACATACGAGTGAATAGGTATATATAACCAAGCAGCAGGTAGTTGTAAACTAATTTAATTAATTTTCCGTCTTTGCAAGCAAGTTGTGTTCATGAAAATGTAAACATCGCACAAATTGACCTCATCGTACACACACATAAAATAACAACATTTTCGTTCTTTGTACAATTTAAACATAATATCTAAAAGAAAATTGTATTAAAACAAACCGCACGTAACTATCTAATTTACAAAAACCTAAAAAAAAAATGGTTTTTAATGAAATGAATTTTATGTTATTGTTGAAAGCCTTGAAGAAATCGATGCGATTTTAAAAGTTACGCGCGGCAATGTTCTTACTATCGCAATGAAAAACGATTATGAACATCTCTTTAACAATCGCAACATACCAACATAATTCCCATATGTTTACATACATTAATTGAACTTGAATATTAAATATGATCCAGTTTCCCATGAAACCATATTTCCAAAACACTGCAATGATTTTAATTTTGCATATGCATCAAAATCTATAATTAAATTGTTGTTGATAGTATCGGAAATTTTTTAGAAATTTTCCAAGTAAATTAGTATTTTTTGCTGAATTTTGATTTTTTCTATTGGAACTCGTATATCACTTTTAATTTCAGGAGCAAATATAAATCGATACTTGGAAATGTATAATTGGCCACCTAATCTGATTCGAACAGAATTAGCATCCAAAAACAATAATTAAAAACCTAGATGTCACCCTAGATCGGTCTCTGGAAACTTGGACGTAAACCAAAATGCCATGCGAATCCAAGAAATTCGTTTAAACAAAATCTGGTCATAATCGCAAGTCTATAGCTATATGCTGGGCTTGGAGCAAATAAAAAAATCGTTAATTTGCTGCTTGGTTTATTTCTTCCATTATTGAAAGTTAACTACTGCTGAGTTGTTTATCAGATAAGCTTGCAAAAAAATACTGATCCTAAAATTAAATTGAGCGAGGATTTTCGATAAGTCACACAGTGATCATTATATTATTTGTTCTTGTTAAAACTGATTAAAAAATCAATTTGTGTGGTCTCTTTATTAGAAAAGAGGCTTTTTTACTAGGTCGCATACCAATAAATGTTTAACTCTTTAGTAGGTAATTGGAAAACTCACGTCCCATCGTTTCCCTCTTTTCTCTTTTGAAAGTAGCTTCAATTCCTGCAATTATCTCTTCATTGGTTAAGAAATAAGGTTGTCATGGAACAAATCTATATTTTCACACGCAATCTAAGACTTTACCAAACGGGCGGTCTAGCGTCATCCATTGATATTTTGCTGTATTTGCATAAGGAACTTGTTTAGAGTTGGCTACGATTGGCATTCTGATATAGCTTGTTTGGTAAAATTAGTAAAATTCACATGAACCGATTTAGTTTCGTTGACATATACTATATTCTCCATTTCTTCAGCCAGTTACTAACGGTTGTCAACGATGTTTGTAGTTTTTCTGTAGCTTGCGTTACATTGCTTCCAACTGCCAAAATTACTGTGTCGTCAGCAAATGTAGCTATGGTTGTATCATTCATCAGTGGTATGTCTCGTGTGTACAGGAGGTACAAGATGGGACTCAAAACGCTTCCTTGCGGCACTAGTGCTTACATTTTCTTTTGATCCGAGTACTCACTTTCAAATTTTACACGAAAATATCTGTCGGTTATGTAAAATTTCATAATATTATTTGGGAAGGTCCCGATGTATCTTGTACTCCAATTCTTTGTGCCATACATAAAAAAAAAGCTTGAACACATCTTTTAAGTCCTTACTCTAGGGTCGAATGTTTTTCTCTGAATCCAAATTGATAAGCAGATATAAGATCATTATGCTCTATTATATGCTTTATTCTGTTCAGAAGGAGTTGTTCAAATACCTTTGATATAGTAGGAAGTAGAGATATTGGTCTAAATGACTTTTTATCGTTAGTTTTTGTCTGGATTTAAAATCATAATCACTTCTGCTACCTTGTCTTGGAACGTATATTTATCTAAACACAGCATTTAATATGTGTAGAAGTTTGTGTATTGCTTTGTCTGGTAATTCTTTTATAATTAGCCCAGTTATATACTATGTGCCTCATGCCGAAAATTTAGTCTAAGACTGTGTGCCTTCGGCCTATTTGTTTGACTAAATGTTTGTCTTTTCTAAATTAATGTGTAGTTCTGCGAATTATTCTTAGATGGTACTAGTGTAAAATATATATACTGTGCCTGCTTTTCAAATTTCTAAATTTATGGCATTTTAGTTTTCCGAAAGGAATTAACAAAATAAAAAAAATTAAATTTATATTTTAAATTTAAATAAATATTCTTTTTAATTTATCGTTATAAACTATAAAGAAACATAACACTAAAAAAAATTATTACAGCGGCTTATTTATATTTTTGTTTGTCTCACGATGAGTCTCACGAAAACTCACGATGAGTCTTTTCGTTCGCCGCCAAGTGTGTAATAGCAAAATGTAATGTTGAAATGAAAAGTCGACCATTTAGTCAAAAAAATCTTGTTTAGACACAGTCTAAAACGCCGACTTTTCTAAATTGTTCATTAGTTATTTTATTAACCACCAGATTTTTTCATTTTGCCTGCTAGGTTGCATTTCGGTTTAGTTGTCAATTTTTGTGTACGTTCATATAATTAGAAATAAAATTTTACAGATTTGAATTTAAGTTTTAAACCACACAAACATTAAAAACAAGCAATGTTTTGTTTCTTACAACAAAATATTTTTTAACCAACTGAAGTTTGAAAAGTTAACAATTTAGAATCGAGAATAGTCAGGCACATCTTGTAATATTAAAACTAGTGTCATCTATGAATCATTTAACGAGATAATCAACAATTTAGAAAAGTCGGATATGTAGACGAAAGTTTTGGCATGAGGCACACAGCATTAAACTTTTTATTTTCTCTTATAGCTTACAAAACCTAACAGTTTGTATTTCAAGCTCATTTAGATCTGTGTACAAAATTAACATTTCCAATCGCAGTTTGTCTTAGTTTGGTTAGTGGTTGAAGCGTTTTTCGAGGTGACTCGCAAACTGATCCACTGGTTACTTATTTCTTGGCGTACCGTTATCATTTCATCAGGTGCTGTCGAATTTTTTGATCTTTTGATCTATTTTATTGCTTTCCATAAAGAGTATTTAGTGTCTTTTTGACCAGTAAGTGAAAATAAATAAGAACCTATTTGTTTCATTTTTAGCTTTCCTGATAAGATTTCAGTTTTTACGTATGGTATTAAGCTCGATTTTATTTTCTGCAGTTCGATTTATTTGCTAGAACGTGATTTAAGTTTTTTAGCCACCAGTTCTCTTACTTCAAGTGGATAATTTTTACTTTTGATGTTGTCTGTAGGTCCGAGAAAAGTGCTCTGCCATGCTGCTTGTTGTATATGTTCTATTAGTCTGTCAATTTTCTCTTCAATATGCATGGATTTTCTTATTGGCACTTGAAGATTGATATTTTTATTTATCAGTTCTACACACGGTTCCAATTGGTATTGCTGTTGTAAAATCTTGGCGATATATCTTTTTTCGCTTAATGTCATGATAATAAGAGAGTAACCTGATGCAAGCTCTTTATTGTTTTCCATTCGTATGCAGTTGTCAGATGTTTTTATTACATAGAAATCAACAAGATCAGAAGTTTTGTTTAAATATGTTGACCAGCAAGTAAGTGCACAGATTGAAAGTATGATTTTATTTTTTTCACTGCATTTTTCCAAAACCAATGAGGAAATCGTTAGTTTCCTTTCTAAAAAAGTTGTTTCTCTTTCATTTTACAGAGTAATAATTTTTCTCTTTTCAATGCAAATGGAAAACAAATTTGAATTTTAAAGAAAAAAATGCAAGTTCGTCTAACAAGTGAAATACAATGATATAGTGATTCACTCCCGTTGTTTCGCTCCTTATTAAAAATAATCCACAGTTTACCACTCTTTCGGTAAATATTATCGATAGCCGGAGCGATTGCTTTGAGGACCATTAACGGAGCCATTAGGGATATTATTTTTCTTTATGTTTTATAATTAATTTTTTTAAAATCGAGTCTTTGCTTCCCCCATTAATCATTATGTGTTATCGCTATATTCGTTTCAACACTTTAATTTAAGCTTTGTAAATATCGGGGTTACACGCATCCCAAATTTGATTAAATTGAACGGAAGCTATGGAGCTAACATTAAAAAAAAAAAAAAAACAAATTGTTGGTCTTTTTACTTGACATCTAATTAAGTGTTCAGTGCTGGTTGATTTCTTTAAATACTAGATTTAAAGAAACATAAAACAATAATCGGCAAATATAATATTTTCAGAAGCATTTGCACTAGGAAACAAAGATGTAATATGCTTTAGCGATTAAATTTAAAACCGTATTTACGGCCTACGCCGAAATTCATTCAGACCGTGACATTTACTGATATGGTACTTTAAGTGCTACACCACAGAAACCACAGGGCAATGAAGTTCTTGCAACTGCGAACATTTGACTGAATTTACCATAAATTCAAGACCATCAAATTGTTTTTTTTCATATTTTCTTTACTATATTTTTGCGATTTTCTAAACCAGATTAATAAAATGGGAAATTAGATTGCTTAAAAGAGCGAAACTATAGAGATTACCAAGCAGTCTGACAATTGCATATATATCTAATCTAAATGCATTAAAACAAAATATTTTTACTATCGTGTATAAAAATGCACTGTGGGACTGTCAACAAAGTGGTAGATTACCACAAACGATCAGCAACAGGAAATATTTAATACCAATTAAAAAAATATCTAAAAAAAGGGGGGCACATAATGTATTTCGTACAATGACATTAAAACTACAGACAGTGGTAGCAAATTGATCATAAAATTCATCGTTTTTTTAGTCAGATGTCAATAACAAACATCATAACAAACTACCCCATTTACTTGTTGCATGACATCGCACTCAACTCATACTAATGATGGTGGATCGATAAAATAAACGATATATAATCGCCTTTAAATTTAACACATTGGAATGGAGACATGTGGGTCAGTTCTAGGTCACCTACCTTCTTTTCTATACCACGAATTTATCATTACATTCCGTGGCGCAACCCTCCTTGCACAATGTTTGTGCTAATTAAAGAATTTAATTCGGTCAAATTATATATCATGCTCGTGTACAACGATATTATGTGTACAATAATTTCAATTAACACAAATTGTTGATTGATAAAAATTTAAAATACACTAAAAAAGAAAGATAAAGACAAGTGTGTGTAGACTTTTAATGTCCGTGACGTCACACATAAAAACTAAAACTCATCATATTCTACACAAAATAAATTTGTAATCGCGAACGCCAAATTTCTCATAAATCGGCAATGAATCAACTTCGAGGATTTTATAATATTATAAATTTAGATTACGGTGAAATGATAAATTTAATTACACTAACAACAATAAAATGATTGATTTTATTTTCCAAGGAATCTTTCGTATTTTTTTTTTGAGTGGAGTGTAGAAAATGCATACATACAATAGTACAAGAAAAAATGTCACTCACTTGTTTGGAACCACCACGACAAAAATATTTCATATTATCACACACACAGCATTTGAGGGCAGGCGTTGATAACAAATTTATACATAACACACTACACTTTATATAAATAATCCGATGGACTTATACAAAATGTATTTTAATTTAATTTAATTTTAATTTACGACTTTATTTCGTTTTTTTTTTGTTTCCAATTTCATGAGCAATGAATGCAATTTTGACAGTTTTTTTGTCATGACATTTCGTTTGGTATTATAGTAGTGGTGGTGGATATAATGAAATGAAGATAGATGATACACTGTTAAGTTTCATATTTACAAATTGCTGAGTTAAAATTTTGCTGAATTGAAAAATTTAATTTACTTTATTTTAATGCAATAAATCGTTTTCTTTTATTTTGATTGTAAATGTGTTTGACGAAAATTCGATGATTCTGCATTATTACGTTATACGTAAACTAATAATTATGCTATTGCGATTTACTCGTTACCATGCTGATTGTTGTCAGCGGAATATTATGATTTAAAAAAAAGGGCGTTTCACTACAAGTACATCGTGACTTTTAACTTCGCCCACATTGACATCATGACATTTTTATAAAATGGTACAAGATTTCTGAAAACGCTGAAAATATACACCGACTTCCTCGACGGAACGCAGAACTTATTGACAAATGGTGGTAAACTCTTATACCTAAAACATTTCATTGTTAAAAACTTTCACGGCATAGCTTTTCTTTGCACAGTATACAAATTACTGTCTTACATTATATTAGAGGGAATCACTCCTCTAGCGGAAGAAACTGTAGGTGATTACCAAAGAGGATTTCGTCCGAATCGGTCATTCACTGATCAAGATTGTTCGCTGAGGATGATTCTGTCTTAATATTAATATTATATTAGATGGCGGTTGGCGTACGTGCAGGAATTAGACTAAACGCGATAACAATAGCAGACCGGTACCCTCTTGCCCACATCCATTGTTTTTCCATGTATTTCCAAGACTGCACTATCTTCTCAAAAATCAACTTAGGCCGCGAATACCACCACATACCAGTTGCTACAAAAGACCGCGATTACCGTTTCTTTCGGGCTTCTCGAAACTATGAAAATTTATTATGGTCTAAAATGCGGCGCAGACATGAATAAACTAACGAAAGGTAAGGATTGACGGCTAGCGGAAACGAGATCGAACATTTTGACCATCTCAGACAAATTTTTGAACGACTATCAAGCTATGGGTTAACGATTAAGCCATCCAAATGTGAATTTGGAGTAGCATCCCTTAATTTCCAGTCACGAAATCGCTAAAGATGGCGCATAAAGGCATCTGTGGATCAAATAGTGGTGATCCTTGATTAGTGGCTATCCGATTCACGAAGATCTACATTCTCATGGCAATGCGACAAAAAATCGCACATCTAATGGACTCCTGATTGCAAAGCAGCTTTTGTGAAATCGAACCATTACCCCATCTGACGGTTACAATTAAGTTCTTAACATTCAGTTCGAGAGCAATATTTTTCAAGCGCTAACAAAACTGTTAGGTTCCCACAGGATACAGATATCGAGATACCATTCTCAGGCTCTCAGACAAAATGTATGGTGAAACGATTCCACCGTCAATGAAAATCCTTTTTATATGCTCGATCGAACACCCTAAACTGGAGCACAGAACTTTCATTTATTTTCCTTGGCATTCGAGCGTCGATCAAGACTGATCTCGAGTGTACTCCAGCGAATCTTGTCTACAGGACAATCGAAAGACCATGTTTCATTGGCTGGAAAACTGCAGCAGTCGATGCGCAACCTCGTACCCATAGATACCCGGATCAACCTTAAAAACAACGTATTTATTCCCAAAGACTTGATGAACTACGACAATGTTTTCGTTCGCATGGATAAGGTAAAGGTCGTTTGACCCCACTATCACTTATTGAGGGACAAGAAAGTTCCGGTAATACTTTATTATCAATATAAAAGGAAAAGCAATGTCAATCATCATTGACAGATTAAAACCCACCTACTTGACGTACGAAATCAAGCCATCGTTATCAACATAAAGAAACTTGTTCGTTTCCGTAACATT
The DNA here is from genome assembly GCA_963556175.1 of Tipula confusa. Taxonomy (NCBI): domain Eukaryota; kingdom Metazoa; phylum Arthropoda; class Insecta; order Diptera; family Tipulidae; genus Tipula; species Tipula confusa. The sequence goes on from OY744476.1 coordinate 28,725,206, forward strand.
TGAAAGTAATTTTAATTTCAGTGTAAAGCATTGGAGTGACAAGAACCAGAAACGAAAACAGAAACAGGTTTCAGTAAATTGCAACAGAAACAGAATTAACAGCAGAATTAAACATTGCAACAGAATCTACCGACAAAAAATGGCTGTTTGACGACAGGACAGAAAACCTCGAGACGAGTTGTTTCTGGTGCTGTTAGCAACAGATATATGAAAATATTCATTTGCATTTGATGTTTTTCAAAATGTTAATCAAAATTATCGTTTGAGAGGAGGACAAAATAATAGATTTCATGAAAATTCACGAAATTCTATTTAATGTACGGAATTTTGGGACAGCGAGGCGAAAAATCGTTCATAAACCGATGTCTGAACAACACGTGTGGACTTCTTTTTTTCTTTACAATTAGTAAAAAAGTAGGGAAAAATCTAAATCTTCTTCAAATTCCTGTTCTGCTCTATTATACGCCACGATCCGACAATTTGCTTTGTACAATTCCTCGTTACTATAAATAATGTTTCCCGAAAGAGGCGCATCGATCAAAGTATTTAGTTTACCATGGTATTTACAAGAGGCAGCACGATCAAAGTATGTAGTTAGCAAAGTTTTCTGAAATAGGCAGCACGATCAATGTACCAATTATGGTACTAATATAGTACCAACTATTACCGGAAGATTTTTTTTGTAATGTTCATTAAAATATTTCGTGTCAAACGGAAAACATAAAATATTGCAAATCAACAAAATAGCCCAAAATAAGACTGAAAAAGCACTAAATCTAACATAAAAATATGTAGTATTTTAAAGGTTTGAATGAAAATGATATTGGTCATGAGTTTTCTTGTTTTAAATTTGTTGTTGAGTTATTCGCCACAAAATATATTGTTTATATTTTTGACACTTTAACTGACATCTAGTGGCTTAATAAATGCACTAGGGCATACTTGTAAAACATACTACTTTCCAAAAGATGGCAGCATTTTCGTTTGTAGTATAATCTTGACAATCCGATATTTCTATTGTTTTGTAAATAATAAATAAAACAAAGCAATCGGTACACGCACTATATAAATTAAATAAATTTTGACAGAATCGTATCGATACGACAGCTGTTTTAGCGCATTCTGTTTCTGTTTTATGTTGCTGCACGAACAACACAAACAGAAAAAGAATTTAACACAGAAAAAATATTTTCTGTTCTGCTTCTGTTTCTTTTTCTTGTCACTCCAAGGCTTAACTGATATATTGCGAAGGAAGTTATGTGGAAGTTCAAAATAACATTTATAATTTATTCCACATTCTATGACGTATAAAGTGAACGTCATACAATGCAATTGCATTGTTGTTGTTGTTTTTTATTTTTTATTTCGAAATTTCACCTTGTTGCAATTGATGCGTAAAATAAAATAAATTTAAAAAAGATCAGTCTGTAGTTGAGCGTGGCCAACATCATATATAAAAATTTGTATCCAGTGAAAGTCGACTTTGAAACTATGTATGAAAAACATTATCGGTAAAAAATACTGACAGTTATTGTCGATAGACAAATTGAATATAACAAATTTTACTTAGTTTTTGACTTTGTTATATGTTTTAATCCATACAATCGGTTTTGGGACCGAAGCTCTCCCAACTCTTCCGCAGTTAATTTAACGCCCTACTTTACGCAGTTGCCAGTCAAATCAAGGACGCACGAATACAGGTTCGCTTTCCATCTGCACATTGCATTACTCCAGCAAGCCTGTACTGGCTTTCCCTTTTTCGACCTTTCTCCATTTGGATTCGAACACGGTACCTCCCGACCCAAACACCACAGCTTTATCTATTGCACTAATTGCCCGGTAGATTTTTTTCGTTGTTTGCGGTATAGCTTTGTAAATCAGAAAGATTTAAATTTAGATTTAGATTTGTAATTAATACTTATATTTTTACCTGCTTCTCTCTCGCTTTTCCTTGGCATTCGTAACTATTTTTAATCACATCAAATGCGATAAGCTTTTTGGCCTCAATTCTTTCTTCGAATTCTGATGCACTTTATAGTAAACATTTAAAGTAACTGTACATAAAAGTTCGTTCCCTTTTCCAACCTCGTTATTGGTTAAATTATGTATTTTCAGCACAGTATCATAAATTAAGTTCCCTCATTTAAATTAATTGCTTATCTCTAATCCAAAACATTGGATGTTATGAATTTTCAAAATATTTCTTTTGCAACTTTTAAAGATAAACAAAGTTTTTTTTACTATACCTTAAAGCTTTTGTCGTAAAATATAGAATAAAGCATACTCACACACACACAAACGTACACACACATAAACTAAAAGAAAATACCATCTTTCGGTGTCGTAGTCATAGTCTGTAGTAAATTAAAAATGAACATTCGAGAGGAAAATAATAAAAAATCGACAAAAAATTACGATTTTCCTTTCTTTTTTTGTTATGTTAATTTCCCATTTTTCCCGTTGTATTCGCTGTCGTTGTTGTAAATAAATTTGATCCCTTATTTAGATTATAATCACAATATTATCTATTCGGCTATATAGCTAACAAGAATAGAGGAAGTAGTTAAAAAAAAAAAGCTTTCGAGCTTTTTTATTTTAAGTCTTTTAACTATGTAAATATATACATTCTGCGTTTGTTTATCTTTGGTTTTCTAATGTGTCGTGCGGGGTGGTTTTTTTTGTTTACGAATGAGTATCCATATATAGAATACAATACGACAACAAAGTATGGTACACATGCTGGGAAAATTTTAGTACTTCGAAATATACATAAGAATAAGACGACGAATTGATTATGTTCCATCTTATATACATATATTCTGAGTTAGTAAAATTAATGACTAGCGAATATCTGGTATATATAAGTATGTATGTATTTATATATGTATATATGGCTACTGGCATAATTTATTATGGTAAAATAAAAAATTCTTAATTTATATGGTTTACAAATTTGTTGCCATTTTTTATGAAGGTTTTCTATAATTACATTTTTATTTATTCATATATCGTATTTATACCATGTGATGTACTGACAACATATTATAAGCATATAACATTATATTATGTACACACATATCATATTGTATTATATTATGAAGATAGTCTGGATACGTTAGATGAATGCGCTTGCAAATTATTAAAATTTATGATATGTGCTGAATTTTAATTTGTTACTTCCATATTTTCAATTATGAATTTTTTTAACATTTCCTGACGAATAATTAGCTTTAACGAGTTTTATTCTCAATAACGTACTCTTCATACTATATTTGTTGGGGATAAACCACTTGCCGAGAAATGATACCAAGAAATGATTACCAAGAAGAGGGTGCTTTTTATTTTCTTTGATTTGTTCGTTTAGAATTCACTTCACAAAACGAGAACACTGGACCAACGGTTCTATATGTTAAGCAGCTACAGCTTATGAGTTGGTTGTGATTGGTGGTTTGTTGATTTATATTCAATTACAGATGAGTTGTCTTGGCGTGAGACTGGTAGCATAACGAGTTTACTTGTTGGACGTTTTATTTATTCAGATTTAGTTTTTAATGTGACCATTCATCATTACAATTGTCAGAGCCGGGATGTAACTTTATGATTCTCCTTAAAGGCCAGTGATTAACTGCAATATTGTTTTCGAGAATCAGCACAATATCATCGATCTTTACGGGAATTTGCGTTTCTCTGTAAAGTCTCTCAAGCTCTCTCAAGCTTTAACTCTGTGATGTCGACTTCAGGAATCTTCGTTGATGTATTTGACCTATCAAGAAGTTCGATGGTATAAGCACGTCAGTTCCGTGTATTAGGTATAATGGTCGTGAATTTAAAATGCTCTCGAACTCGGTGAGTAGAGTAACCATTTCTTCATATGTTAATTAATACAATCACTCTTTGAAGGTGGTAATTGGCCGATTTAATACTGACCTGCCAAATACCACTAAAATGAGGTGGGTTGGGAGGGATATACTGCCAAGTAATGTAGTGTCTGGGAGAATAATCGAAAATTAATTAATTTGTGAAATGCTTCTCTTAGCTGAATATGAGCATCAATGAACTTCGTGCCGTTGCCACTATGTATTTCTTGGCAAACTCCTCTTTGCGCAAAACATATTTTTAGAGAACCCAAAAATGCATCACTTGTCATGCCTCCGACCAGTTCTAGGTGGATAGCTTTGGCACTAAGGCATAAGAAGAGACATATGTATGATTTATCAATTTTTTGACACGTTCCTTTCGCATGTGTAAGGAAATCGGACCAGCTTAATCTACTTTTAGGAATGGTCTAACCACCCTACGGCCCATTAGATGGTTTTTTCAAATCGACTGCTTTGAATCCGATAGTCTTGGCTTCAACCTCCAACACGAATTAGTCTGAAGTGGTCTAAGAAAGGGTTGATTTCTTTTAAAACAACTTAATTGACTTGGTGATTTGTTTCCTTGCTCGCAGTTGTATCAACTCACCTCGACAGAATTTGTTTTGCTCATGCTGGCCACCTTTAAATAATGCATTGAACAATTCTTCTCGAGTTAAATGGTTGCTGCTTGATTTTTTGTTGTCAATCATATTTCTAATAAATCTTAGCGTGTATCCTAACACGGTTTGCAGTTTAGTCAAGGTTGAGTTTTTGGAGATTCACCCGTCGAATCTTTGAGTGTCAACATTGGCGGAAAATGTGAAAGCATTAAGGCTTTTTCTTCGATAAATCCATATATAATTTTCGCGATTCGATTTCTTACGAATATGCTTCAGCGCTTAGGGTGGCTCTCTAGCCAATCTTAATCAATCTGTGAATCCATCCATTCATGGATTTGATATATCGCAAACTTTGTCATCCAAACAGTATTCAAATCCAAGAAAAATTATAGTCCTAAACGTATTAAGCAACTTTTATTATATAATAACATTTGTAACACTGCCTAATAAATCGTTGTTTTATTGTAAATTATTGTTAGTTAAATAGTGCCATCTATGAAATAGTGGTGGAAGATAAGTAGTATAAAACACACTCATCCGTAGTTCCATTATTGAACGCACGGATGAGTGTAAGCAAAAAAAGACAAAATGAAAAGACGATCAAACGAGTCGGAATTGTAATAAAGAAACAAGATTTTTATTTCGGTAAGGGCGGAATCAATAGGCTTAACACTTCTTTGAAAACAACGACAAGCATAGCACTATACCCACTTGCTATTTATTTCAATGTTTTGATTTATCGTACGGATCCTATAAGTCTCTATTATATTGAATTATGTCTCTCGAAATTGTTTTTGTGCATTTTTAATTTTTAAATTTTGTTCAGATTGAGCTGTCCACAATCAAGTTTTTCTTCACCACTTCATAAAGGATAGGATTTTAAAAATATTCATTGAAATAGCTAGTGGAGATAGCACTATCAATTTGTATTGGGCGAATTTTGTTATTCATTCACGGAAGTATATGAGGATGTGGTATTCCTAGCTTTTGCAACTCAATGGAGTTTACCCAATAGCGAGCTTCTCCAACTGTGTTGTATCTTTGTAAAAATATTAATCAACTGACAATGGAATGTCGTTTCAATGGCAACCATCCTCGCCTGACCATAACATCAACGGGTACAACAGGACATTGCAGGATCGATGTTTCTCTGAAACCCATTGTAGCGATTTACTACGCGATTTACCCATTTTTCAAATGGGTCAAGCATTGTAGCGACGTTGATATTCCCCAGTCGTTCTTTTGTCAACACAAATGACAATTTTATATTTATCCACGGAGATGCTCAGACAGCGGTGATCTGCTTCAGGTTAATTGTCCCCTTTAAATACATTTGTAAAAATGTTGGCAATTAGTTTGTTCAATTTGAATCTGAACTTTAAATGAAAAATACTTGTTTCATCAACAACAAAAGTGAATCCAGCCATCGAATCCAGTAGTGGAAGCCTTATCATGCCATTATTGCAAGTGCTTTTTGGTTGGGCAAAAACTTCATATCATGTCTATTTTGCCAATCAGATCTTACGGATAGTTTTGGTAGTCTAAATGCGAATCATAGTTAAATGATGCAAGTATCTCTTTGGAAGGCCCAACTGACCATTTTTCTCTGACTAACAAAATTCGGTTGCTTTCATACATATATACGTATAGACGACACATTGTGAATTAATCTCAATAAAATTTGGCCAAATTTAAACAATTCCCAATATTCAAAAGTTATGTAGAATGTCATAAATATATAGATCATAACAGATCTACTAAAAATTGCTAAATTTTATAGTAAAATAATTGAGCAACTTACGTAATATCTGTATATAGCAATAAAGCAACTTTTTATAAAACCACTACATAATATTGGTCGATTTATTAGATACTTTATGGTATCGGATAAATTAAATCAAATTTAAATAAATAATGACACATCCTGTTTATCAACCATAAGGTATCGTCGAGGAATGGTGAGACCCGCACATTTATAACTTATACGTGTCAGGGAGGTAAAACAGTACACAGCTAAAATAATCGACTGGTTCAAAATTAAAAATTTACTATATAGTTACATATCCACTTACAAAAGTCATGATGACTTTTTTTATATCGTTTCTGTTTTTTTGCACTGCCAACAACCTCAATGTGATACACGAAAATTGTTATCGTACAAAAAGAAAACTTTTTCCAATAAATTTTGTAACGATTTTTTTTACTGTTGAAGTTTTTGTCGTCGTCGTATCCGTCGTCGACTCAGTCGTCTTGAGATAAAATTCGATATGTGGCTCTTTGTGACAAACTACCATAATAGATAAAGTGTTTATGGCACAATAAACTACTACAAAAACATGACAAAAAATTCTTGTGATGCTTGCTAACCATTACTACTGCTTTTGTGGATAAACCGCTTTTTTCAGATTTCATTTGTTTTGTTTCATTTTGAGATTTTTCCACATAAACTAATAATATTTTTTGTCAGTTTAGTTCTGAATGATTTGGTTAATGAAACGAGATGAAAGTGGAAAATTTGATCTAAATCGGGAGATAAAGAAAATAAATTGGGTTAATAGTAATTGTGAGTATAAAATTATTTGTGACAATTTTTTTTAAGTGATTCGGTTATAGAAGGGAGAGGTTTACATTATATGTTTATGTTTTTGCAATGGGGGAAACTCGCTTAGTATAAGGTCTTCAAATGATGCTATGTAAATCCAACAGGCGTGGTAACCGCAATACTTGTTTATTGACTATAGCATAGCCAAGTATTGCTCTATATTTGACTTCTTGTGACTAGTTTAAGCGTTGTTTCAGGCGTAGCTAAGATATATACAACGTGTACACATGATTTTTACTAAGTAGTTTATAAGCAGCCTGCATACCATAGTTTTAATTTTCTTTGCCAAAACTGTGACAACACTTTGTGCATAGACTTTTACTGTGATAAAAGAATTTTGAACCTGCCAGAAGTTCTTTTTTCAATGTCGAAATGATCGAATTCGGGTGACACCAAAAGAAAGCCGATTCCCCATTAACTAATTTTTGACGTTGGTTGAATACTGGAAACATATTAGATTGTGGTCATTAATGATTCAATAGTTTCGACCAGTATATCCAAACGTTTGGGTAATACCATCAAGCAGTATGTTGATACGTGATTGACCATTGATCATCATAGTTAATTGACTATGTAACAAGGAAAGATGATAGGATGTTTCGTTACTGGTTCAGCATCTCTTCTTTGAAGTATATCTGTTGCTTATGTTTCAACCAAAATACAGGATCATTGATATAATTGCCAGTTACCGTTCATTATTACTATTATATCTTGCATCAAAGTTATTCCATGAATTTGTATATCCCACTTATCTTTCCACTTTATTGCCTCTATTGTAGAAGTTTGGTCCGAGGTTCACATATGAAAAGTTAACTTATTCTCTTGATCGCTTCCTATTGCCTCTAGTATGAATACGAATTGCGTTTACCTTTAATAACTTTTAAATTAAAGAAAATATCACTTAATCCTCAGTTCAAACCAATAAAACTTAATCAAACTTTAAATTCATGCTATACAAACATAACGCACAGTACTATATATTACTATACATAGAAAAACTTTTCATTATTGATTTCATGACAATCAATCGCCCCCGTACACATAGAAAGAAAACTAAACAAAACGGTTTGTTGTTGTTAGATTTATGTATATGGACCGATAATGGAGATAAGGAAAAATAAATAAATAAAATTAAAAAAAAAAACTTTCCCAATCATATATTTTTTTATTGTATTTTCCACAAGTCATCACCATCATCAACGTAATCACGCGACTACCTTCGTTCCCTCCTCAATTTTCAAAACTGTCGCACGATATTACTTCAAGTTTTATTGTTGGTAAACAAACAATAAAACTTTTCTTTTTTTTTCTGTGACTTTTTGATTTGCCTAAGCGTAACCGAAAAATTGTTGACAACAACAACAACAATAACAACAAAAAGTTTTTGAGGAAAACTTTTATTTTACCATTGAATGAAAATATACACAGATGATTATCAATTATATCGATAACAATTTTATTAATTTTCCAAATATTTGTTTTTGCGTGGGAAAAGCTCCTTTGCGTATTGGTCAAATTGGATTAAAGCTTATAGATAAAATATTGTATAATTATATGAGGTAAGCAAAATTTTCATGTGTGTTGTACAAGGAAAATTTTCTTTTTCAATAGCATTCGCATCAACTTTGAAAGTCATAAAAATCTAATGTTTACTGTAGGAAAAACAAAAGAAGAAAAAGAAAATTTGTTCAACCAATTTCTTCAATTGGGAAAACAAATACAAGGGAAAATAAGTGGTATACGTATGAAGTAGACAACGAAAACACGGAAATATAAGGTTATGTGTTTATTTTGTCTGTAAACAACCAAACTTATATCAATTTCGGGGAGGTACAAGATATGGCAACTTGAAAATCAATTTAAAAATTGTATTACTTGATAAAATTGTTTTTCTTGGAAAATCGAAAAAATAATAAGAAATTAGAAAATATAAATTTAACTCGAACAGAAGTGATATTTTGAAGGGTTCAGGTTTTTAAAATTATTTTAAAATTTTGCTGAACTTTAACTTTTGTAAATATAGGGCCTGCAAAATGGTACTATACATATTAATATTCTTGTCAGACTAATTTAAAAAACAAGTAAACATTTCCCCCAAAATAACGAAGTGAAATCAACTGCAGCTACGAAATGTTTTGCAGTTATTAACGGACAAATGACGAAATTGGTCTCTTATGTTGGTGAGAAAAACTACGACCGTTTGAATGAAAGAGTTTTCCTTAATAGAGATAACGATATTTAATATGTATGAGGTTGAGATCTCCAATATTTGTGACTTTGAGGAAAATTATTACCATGTGGTGGCAAGTATGAACAAGGTAATTTAAGATTGTAGTAAGGATCCAGCTTAACAATTCAATGACAGTACGCTAAAGACAGAAATGTAGGCAGCCGATGTTAAAGTACTGAAAATTAACCTACCACCATTCTCCGGGAACTGTATACAGAATAGCTATACAAAAAACTAGCCAATAGCTATCAATACGATTTTTGGACGGGTTGTAGCTGTCAAAATCGAAGATCGCCCAGTCCATTGTTTTTATGAATCGACATCTTCTCAAGTAGAAGCAATTATTGATCGATCTCTTCTGAGTTTATGGGAAATAATAGAACTACCAGAGCAAAAACACTTTACACAAGACGAAGAAGAATGTGAACGCATTGTCATGTGCTGTTTGATTACTACAGCAGCGTGTAACACTTCGAGTGCTGACCCTTGTAGTTTACACCGAAACACCAGAAGATTTGTGTTCCGTGAATTTGTTCCGAGTCAACAAAGAGGTGTGTGGCCATGCATTGTCATGATGGTACACAACTCCCTTTCTGTTGGCCAATTCTGGTTGCTCTTTCTGGATTGCTTCATTAAAATGTTCGAGTTCTGCACAGTACAGGACCGAATTGATGGTTTCGCAACGTTGCAGGAGCTCATAATGGACAATTCTCTTTCAATCCCACCAAACACTCAACATAACCTTGTTTGCTGTCAATCCAGGCTTTGAAGTTGTTTGTGGATGGTCACGAGCCGTTGACCATGAGCGATTGCATTTGATATTCTCGTATTTCACATATTTTTCATCGCCTGTAACGATTTGCTTCAAAAATGGTTCGGTTCCGTTGCGTTTCAGCAGCATTTCACTGATGTCAATTCGGTTAAACAAATTTCTTTGCGTTAATTTATGTGGCATCCAAACATCGAGCTTTTTTTTTGTAGCCTGCTCTTTTCAAATGGTTTCAAACTGTCATGTGGTTTCTTGATAGCTTGCGTGTTAGTCTTGCTCCGTCAGTTGTAAAATTTCATCGACTTTTTCAGTGACTGGCCGACCAGAGCGATGTGCACCTTTAACATTCAAATTTACGGAACGAAATCAAGTAAACCACTCCTGGGTTCTTAGATCACTCACAGCATTCTCACCATACACTTAACATTTTTTTCGGCAGGTTTTTGAAGCGTTTTTACCTTTTTCATAGTAAAAAAGCATCACATAGCGCATTTCTACAGATATTTCACTCATGTTCAAATCAATATAACTTTTTACACAGGCATGGAATTATAAAACTATCTTCACAAACAATGGAAACTGAAATGTCACCTTTTAAGCACATGTACATTTGAGACCATCGAGTAAGTGTTGAAACAACAAAAGCAGAAGTGGCTTTTCCTTACCGCTTCAAAAGGTAAATCTTTGCTTAAATACTTCCATTAAGATCACTTCACTGGTCAGTATCGCTAAACTCGCGTGATTTTACCCCGTTAAATCGACATCTAAAGAACAAGACAATTAAAAAATAGACGACCAAAAGACGATTTTTAGTAATCTAGCATGCTTTGAGCTAGGTACCTTATTTACCTTATTTAGATGCAGTTGTTTCAAAATTTATTGCACAGATAATATACTCGAACGGTTACATTCCATGATAATAACGATATTGACGAAATTATCTATCGAGCTGCCGGAAAGGTGGTTTTGTCACGTAAGCAGTGTGTAAAAGTTTTATCTTAGGAAGATGTTTAAATTGCAAAAATGTTAGAGCAATTCATGATGAATAGAAAATTTTTATTAGAAATAGAGATCGAAGAAATGAACAACAAATAATAGAAATCTCAATAGAAAACTGTAGTAAGAAATCTGTAGTTTATACAGTGGAAAAAGTGTAATGATGGTCGTTAAGACGACCAAAAAGCGCATTTGATACATTTGAAAGCGAATTAGAAGTAAAAGATTCAACAGCAGAGGATAAAATAAAGAATCCAACAAAATTGGTCTACCGAATTTGTTAATTCCGTAAGTGCGATGGGAAGAAATGATCACCTGTAGTTGTTATTTCGAAAGAAGACGAAAATGCAAAAAAGCTTACAGAGCTCAAAATATATTTATCGATCAGATTATTTCCACTAAAATAAATCTGTTCAGCAACATTTTTAATCTAAGATCATTTTTCACAGGTCCCGATTTTTTAATAGATTTAATCCTCATTTTTTGGTACATCGAAAAATACAAAAAAAGTCAAAAATCGAAATGGCAAATCCGTCAGATCCTTGTTGGTGGGTAGTTACTTTAATCTATTAATTCGATAATCAATAAAGACCATCGATAGTCAAAAATTTTTCAAGCTTCGGTTTGACGCCAAATTATTTCATTTTGCTGGTTGAAAATATCCTTTAAATTGAAATTGAACAATCATTATTCTCGGACATCATCTCATGGATGGGAATGCGGTTTTCCTAAGTTTTTTTTACATTAAGAGACCAAACTTGCAAATTGCAAATGTAATCTTGAAAAAAGAGTACCCAAGTTGCCTTCAGCAACTGAAGGTAATACAACTGTATAGCTGCTACATAATAAGTTAAAAAGTGAGGATTTTTTTAAATTTAATGAGACGTAGGCAGTAATCATATATTTTGTTACAATACCCTAATGGTTTATTACGGCAATTATTTTGTGGTCATAGATTTGTACACTGCTTCAATAGTTTTAAGAATCTTGGCTTGTATACATGAAAAGCTTTCGTTCAGATTCTAAGTTATAGACTCAAGCAACATTGTAAAAATATTGATATTCTCAAATTTTAAAAGGAGTTTTGAATTATTTTGCAAAAACTATCTTCAGAACATTTACATTTTTTTTCAACATCATAATAAGTATATAAAATAAATTTAATGCAATTGAATTAGGTCGGGACATTATCAAAAGCCAAACTTTTCACAAAACAATAAACAACTATAGTTCATAAAAATGGAAAATTACAAAAAAAAAAACAAAATCGGAAAATAATCAAAACTTTGAAAAGTTTTTTTTGTTTCAGTTAAATGATTTTCAATAATTTTCCATTTTTTTGAAAAAAAACTATGCATCGTTCAAAGTTTTATCGGTCAAAAATGTTTTATTATGTAACGCCATTTTGTCGGTATGAGTGATATATATATATATATATATATATATATATATATATATATATATATATATATATATATATATATATATATATATATATATAAATAGATCACAAGGTGACCTATCAAATTTGAGTCCAAGTATCTCGAAGATTTGGTTTAAAACATTCCTAAATCAACATGTTAGATGATAGAAAGGGAGATACACAACAAACTAGTTTTTATGACTTTGAAATTATCTGTCAAGGTTATTTCAAGGTCAATTTACTAATTTGTAAATCTTATTTTAAAGAGTGGCTAATTCTGTCGGTACAAACCAATTTGAAATCGATATTTTCATTACTCGATCGAGACATTGTCCATGCTGTTTATATATAAACGCTCAAGAAACCGATATCCCTTCCTTAAACCTTAAACTTAGTATTTCGAAAAATAAGTATTCACCGGAAAAAAATTCTAGGAGTACTTCGTAGTCACTTGTCGAATAGTGATGGTTAAGGTGTTGGCCTAAAAACACAGCGGGCGTGACTTCGATTAATCAATCAAAAATAAAACTGACCTTGAAATAACCTTTGACAGATAATTTTAAGATCATCAATAAAGTAGTGTTGGAGTGTTTCTTCTTTAATATAAAATATATGGTTGGCTCAAGTTAAATCGGACACCCTGCGTAAATAAATAGAGGCAATCGAGTGAATCGTTACTATAAATAAATCACTACTTGTTGTTAACAACCGTTCTTCAACTCACTGCTGTATCTGAAAGTTTGTTTATTACAGTTTATATCTTGACGATATATATATAAGTTTGTAACTTTTATACTATGAAAAACTATTCAAGTGTAAAACAGTTAAGAGAACAAAAACACTGCACTATCTAGTTCTTTATAGTAAACCATTATATGATATGGTTGGTGTAAAATGAGTGTCGGTTATAAAATAATTTGTTAGATTCATTTCGTCTATATGTTCTATAGTTTGTTGACCACCTAAGTGGGTTGTTAAATTGGAATCAAGAAAAAAATCTTTACAATACAGTTTATGAGATACAAACTTATATCACAAATCTCTTGAAATCGTTACATGGGATCTATACGGTATCATAATTCCAAATTTTATATATCAAATGATGGTGATTTTCCATCTTAAAGATTTTCCGTGTTTTTATTAACGCAACCTTTAACATCATTTCACACATTCATAGAGATATAGTCTTAATAACATAAAAAGGGTTTAACATACAAAACGCATAAAATTCAATAACCGTGTTGGGGACATTTCAATGTGGCAACAATAACAAAGCTAATGCCCATAAAAATGGAAAATATGATGATAATCAACGTCATCAATATTGTTCTCTTGAGTACAATTTTAAGTCTACATTATTTGGTACTGTTGTCAGTGTTTTTATAATCGGTTCAGTGTTTCCAAAAGTTTGGTAAAATGTATACCTACTGATAGAAGAGACATTATGATGTAATAATAATAAGATGGTTTTGACAGGCCATTGCTGGACTGTACTGTATCAACAATCCGGTTCCTCGGGATCGATACAAGCTTCCTCTTTGTATTGTTCTAGAAAACCCGAACAAGACAAGTCGTTCTCTACTCTGAGGATACGTTTTTGCTAACTGTCCTCTCCGTCTACCAGCCTCTGCGTGGCGGCTCTCCTCTCAGAGATCGTTGCACCATCTGTTTATCAATGGCTCGCAAGAACGACATTAGGAATGTTCATCCAATTTCTGATCTCGTGGTTGAATTGAACTCGGTAAGTGTCGTCACCACTCATACACGATAATGGGTCTAATCAACACCTTGAATAACATCGCTTGTCGGTATTTGTAAGGTATTTTGATTTACAAAATATTTTGGCAGTAAGGTACATAAAGTATGGTTCCGAGCAACCAGCGACAAGACGCGCTTTTATATTTCTTCCCACTCATAGTTATCATGAGTTATAAGAGATAAGAATTCGTAGGGTTTAGGTATCTGGTACCAGTTTCATATATTTTGTTTTGAACTCATTGATTTTGAGACCACGGAAGCCGAGAATCATACAATTGGACCCATAGTAGTTGGACTGACGGTACAGGATGTTGAGCTGAGGTGTTTCGTTTTCACGAAAGACAAATTCTAATATTAGATTAAAGAGTATCGTAGGCATAGCCGTACACCTTGCTATCAACCACTCTATTACAAGCTGGGTTCTATCTAAATAGTGGAGCTCAAACAGTCCTGAATTATTAAACAAAATAAAAACAAGGAAATGGTTTTGTTGCGTTTGAAGATCCTGATGAGTATGTCAAAGCGTTAGAAATTTGTTGGATGACGAGAGAAGGTGCGTTCTCGTTTATTGTCCCGGAATTAAGCTAGGAACGTTCAACCAAACATAAATTGCTATCAGAGTGTAGTAAAATATTCGATCCACTAGGGTGGATCATAGGGTCCTTTAATTATAACATTAAACATTTTCTTGGCTAGAGGCGAACTGATATAGCTTTTTTTTGTTTTTGTTTTGTTTTTGAACCCTGCAATCTTTTCTGGGGCCGAAGCTCTCCCAAATCTTTCGCGGTTAATTTTAAACATCCTACCTAACGCCATCCCTAGTCAAATCGAGGATGCACGAATACAGGTTCGATTTTAAATCCATCTGCCCATTACATTGCTCCAGTCAGCCTGTACTGTCATGGACGATGGTTCGGCCCATGGATTCAAATTTAGCTTTCCTAAATTTTCACAAAGTAGAGCGAAATTCCTAAAATGAGGTGGGCAACCTTACGCTGAAGTTAGATTATTGGGCAAATACGCGAATTGTTAGACCGTAGAGTAAATGTGTTACTTCTAGGTAAATATTGTGTGATACATCCTAAAAGATCCTACCGTTAACTTTCGTCATCATTCCTCTTCGATTAAAACCGCAAATGGTAATACGGCCAAAATATTGGCCATGTAAAAAATCCTGTTACATAACCATGTGTCGACTAATTTGCCAATTGATCAGCTACACAACCAGATATTTGTATATCTCGATGACTTGTTAATTGCTGCTGAGACATTCGTTAGAGAAAAACAAATTCGTTCTTAAAGAAATCCGCTACCTTCGTTACATAGTTGACAACGGTGTACTGAAGAGGGTAACCGGTTAAAAGTGTTTGTCATTACCTCATATCCTACTCCTAAGACAGTTCGACAGCTTTAAATATTTTTGGGTATCTCCGGGTGCATAATATAAATACACATAGTACTACCATGATATTTTAGCCCATTGTCTTGCTAGATGTCGCTACTGGTATTAAAATATAAAATAATCAAAATATTTTTATATGTATAATCGCCTAAATGTCATACATTTATTCTAAATTTTGACGATATTCTATCGACCCGACATCTGGAACATCAATACCCATTGAAACATTCAAACCCATTGAATCCAACTTTTGGATTCAGTGCGATTCTTCTATAACTGGCGAGCTTTTATTTTAAAGAGTCATCCAGCGGCGATGAACGCCCTATTGCTTTTGTCCCTTTGCTACCGTTTGTTTTTGATTTGTTGCTATCCTTTTACCATCATCACGGATCACGTAAGTCTGAAGTAGTTGATGGGGCAAACTGGGTTTTTGCGGCGTCTTAATCGCTGGAGCTGCGAGGATTTAATTTCACTATTGCATAGTGCAAAGGCAATGACAACATAGTGCGCTCTTACGAGAGTCAGAGGTGATAACGCTCAGTAGAGATGGGGATACCCAATTTGTTTCTCTTGATCCCGATTCTGTTCACTTCCAAGATCCAGAATACCTCAACCTTCTTATGATCTTCCAAGCTAGTCCCTTACCTAACGCTAATTATCAAATTAGTAAAGGCAACATTTAGAATGATCACATGACATGGGATGTACATGTGCATGTTATTGCATCCGTACTGCGCAACGTTACGCATGAACGTAGTGTGTTCTGGAAGTATACAATAACAAAATTTCTAAAAATCATTGTCGTAAAATCGCTTGTCATATATATGCGAGTTCAAAATAATTAAAAAGTTTTTAACGACATTTATAACCGGTGCCAAAATTTGCCTGCTATAACTCCTGATTTCATTACGACATCTAAATGGATATTTATTTGCGCGTACGATATGGTTGTTCAACTGGTGGCTATATACAAATATACATAGCAATTATATATCGTATATGGTGAAGTATATTACGAGTTGTTATCACTTTTATTGCTTATGGTTCTTCCGCTTGTTGTTGGTGTCGGGAAAATATATAAATCTTTGTTTATCGCTTACATGCTTAAGTATATACGACTGTTGTTTATTTTAATGGGCTGTTGTTTGAATGTTGGCGGAATTGTTTTTTTATAGTGTTGTGTCATAATTGATAGTTTTACTTTCTTTGAAATTTTCTCTAAACTGTTGCCGTTCAATGTTATTTTTTCGAAATGACTTTTAATGGCGACTTTTTTCTTTGGTGGTTTTTTATTTGATTTTGTGACTGCGAGCTACAAATCGCATCATACCATTATTACTTTTTTGAGCAGTTAGCAGTATCAACATATAACCCTATAATTGCTTATATCGTTAAAAAAGTGACAGTTTCATTGTTCGAAATACACATTCTCCTAAATTTTCATTCCGATAAATCAATTGTTTCGGTCTTCCATCGTTGCAAAGACAGATGTCCACTCATGATTAATTCGGTTGTGAAAGTAAGCTGTGCCCTGTAAAGATGGACAAGATGCACAAGATCGAGTTATTCGAAGTTATCGTTGTTAAATTTAAGAATCATACTTTGTTTGTCAAGTGGTCACTATTTTGCCACAACTTGGTAAAATCTACATCTTTACCCATTTTTTTGTAGCTCGACTTTACAGATTTATTATCCATTTGCATGGGCCACACGTTATTTTTTGCGTACCTCACGTTTGATGAGCACATGGTTTTACTGATAGAGGTAGCCAAACGTTTACGGAAGGCTAATCTGACGATTCAAGATGATCAGCTATATATCCTCTACGAGCACGGATTAGGAATCGATACTGAAAAAAATAAAATTATGGGAACTCTAAACTTCAATACACCAAATCAGTTAAAGACGCTCGGAGGCTCATTTCGGTTTAGGAAAAGCAGTCAGTATAAGAAGAATGAATTGTGTTCCACTGCTCAAGTTACTTTCGCTCATTTAAGAGTTTGCTTGTGTTCGTTCCAGGACTTATAAATCCAGCTTGGCTTGCTGGACAATTTATCTCCAGGGGGATTTAGAAATCTACCACAAAAAATGCCTATTACTGCTTCTTTCAAAGTAGCCAACACTATGCCGTTTCTATAGCTATTGAAGCAAAAATGTACTATGATATTGATCACGTACTCCAGCTATAAGTTGTAGAAGAGAGCAGAAAAGATGTTACTGTACCTTCAATATGCACGGAACTTTTTTCCTGTCGTGGTTCAATTTCGATAATCCTGCTTTTCTATTTCTTGCATTCTTCCGTCAACTTTTATTTTTTATTATTTTATTGATTGCATCATAGCTTCTGTTGCCTAACATTTTCCAATTTTCTTAGTTTCTGGGGTATGCACGTATTGTTGTTAGAATTTCCGTTAAACCTTTTCTGGAAAATCCCACTTATGTCACTAACTTGTTACGAAATTTATTCGTTTAAGATTTGGTAATTATAACTATAGTACAAGCATTTTGTCGCTGTTCACATGTTATGCAGTTTGTTATAGTGATATATATATATATATATATATATATATATATATATATATATATATATATATATATATATATATACATATATATTTATATACATATATATATATATATATATATATATATATATATATATATATATATATATAAATAAAATATATATTATATTATAAATTTATATCCAAATTGATGATGGCACACGCACACGATAGAAATGAAAAATAAAATCCATTTTAACGCTAGCAGGATTAAACATTTTAACATAAATTTTATTCCCAAAAATTAAATTATGCGACAGGATTATGTGGTTTTGTGGATCAATAAAAATTAATTTTTGTAGAATACAATTTTTTTAGGGAGATGAGTATTTAAAATTATACAAATAGCAACTACCTATATCCAAAGCATCCCTTAGCCATTTACACGCGTATTAAAGTTGATATATTCGAATAGAAAATCGAAATTTCCACCACATAAATTTTCACTTGTCATTGAACATTTTAATTTAATTCATAGTTCCGTTTCCCGTTTTACAGATCGTTTACTAAATATTTGCAATGTTTTTTTTAACGTATTTCGGCTAAAGCAAAAATTATGTGTCATAAAAAAAAAATTTAGATTTTGACGGAAATTTGCTTTAATATTTAATGACACGGAAAATCAACAAATTTTCCAAACAGTTTTTCATTTTATTGTTTGCTTTAGGCATATGGGTGGCTAATGTAATGTGGTGTCTGAATAACGCTTCAATCAAAACTCAAATCCGCTCGAGATCGTAGCCACATACAATCTACAATAAAAGATATTTATTGTATAAAGGAAAGCTGTATAGTGGATGAATCAATTATACTGTAAATATAACTAGAACTGGTCTGATTGATTGGACTATACTACAAAGAACCTGGAAAGTAGAAAATGGAACTAAAAAAGCCTCCCAAGTGCAATAGCTAAATTATTTATAATAAGAGGTAAAAATCAAAATTGAATGAGCGATTTGCTGAATTCGTAATTTAGTCGAGCCATTAAATTGTTTGAAATGGCTTAAAAACTTGTGATGACTGCAAAATTTATTATGACAAAATTTCGATGTCTATAGTGAGAGATATGCGTTAAATTATTAAGGCGGTTAGTATTAAGCCGTCTCATGAAATAGTACTTTACCATAGTTCTTAAAATCGTGAGTTAGCGTTTAGTCGATAAAAATTCCACCTGTTAATATGTTTGGCAATTTTCGAATGATAAAAATGAAAAATTTTAATGTTTTTTTATTTCGCTAGTTCGGTGTGCTTATGTGATTGTTTTAAGATTCAATAAGCTGTTGTTCCAGTATCGATTCTCGGCCTAAACGCTAAGATCAAAGTGTAGTGTATACAAGTGTATCAAAGTGAGTGTAAAATAATATTATGAGTGACCTCATAATAAAAATACACATAGTACTATCATGGTATGTTAGCCCATTGACGTGCTAGATGTCACTACTGGTATCGTTTTAAAATAATCAAAATATTTTTATATGTACAATCGCCTAAATGTCGTATATTTATACTAAATTTTGACGATATTCTATCGTCAAAATTCTACCCGACATCTGGAACATCAATGGGTAAAATGTTTTTTTCTTATAATGTAGTACTATGTGTATTTATATTATGGTGACCTGCATGTAAAAAGAAGTGATTTTGTGTTAAAATTGGTATAGTGGATGAAATAGAAGCTGTGTGATATTTGGTGAAAATCTGTGTTCAAGAAGAAAAATGCCTGTAGAGATAACTATACCACCATCCACACCAATATCATCAGGAGGACCAGGGGGCATCAGCAGCAGCATCTTCGAGCAAAGTTTAATGAAACCTTTCTGGAAAATGTTATTCTCTGTCAAATTCGGGTTGCACTAGAGTTGATCTATATGAACTTGGTAAAAAAAATACAACCAACTCGGTCTACCAACTCGGCTGTCAAAAAAGATGTGACAGATTGGATAATCGGAGTGGTATAGAAAGGTCAAAAAAATTGCAAAAACTGAGCTGTATTCGAATAACATGAACAACTATCATCGTTATGTGCCTGAACAATAGCACTGTGGAGTAAATCAAAAACTTACCTCTTCCAAAAAAAATCCTAGTGCAAGATTTCGGGAACCGGCCAATCACGCTTGGCAATATACATAAGGATAAGCGATGTTGAAATAGGGTTTATGCCCTATGTTGGATAAAAGGAGCACAAATGTATGGTTCAGTCTATCTTAGAGGATACCCGGTGAATCTTCAGCTGATTTGCCTTCCAGACGTAGCTGTTATCGAAGAGCTGTATAAAGATAATATAACCAGAATCGAACTTGGTACTGCATCAACTTGAAAAATTCCGATCAAATTCTACATGGCATAAATTATTCAATATTGATGCCAATATGCGGACAACCTTATATTAATCTTCGACGCCGAAACAGGTCTTCCAGAAGCACGTAACAAAGTGTCTATATGTTAGCGGAACAATTGGGGCTGAAATTCAATCAGGCAAAATGTGCCACTCTGCATGTAAATGGACGCGAAAGAACCACCGAGTGTATTCAATTTACGTTACAAGAAAATCAACAACCAGCTTTGCGAGATAGAAAAGCTTATACGTATCTAGGGATCCCGAGCTCAACATCGAAAACTGTAAATCAGATGGAGACACTGAATACGTTTATTGAACCTCTATTAGATTTTATAATGAGGAATTCAGTACCGCAAAAGGGTCCGCTTAAGCAGCAGGATTAAGCAATTAAGAGGAAGGTAAAAGCTAGCTTCCAGTATTCTGAAAGAAAAAGTCCAAAGAAGATGAAAAGGACGCCAACAATAAAAGACCTGACTGATTATCTAAAGTAGATATTGCTTCTTTATGGCCCAGTGTTCGAACATCCTGCCGAAGACTAACAGCGATGTTAGACTTTAATTGGGTAGCAAACAACAACCGGCTACACATATCCGTAAGCGAAAAGCAGTGCCGAGCTTTTAATTTTGAAAAGACTGCAAAAATTGTATGCGAAATCAGCTTTTGAAAAAATTGTAATCCAAACCTGACCAGGGAAAAGTGTTTCGGCTGTCACCAGGCTCAAAATACTTAAATCATTACGAGGTGAAATGGGAGCTTCGGCACTGGAGACAAGAGACGTCGAAGATTTGGCTATATTGACTAAACCCTGTCACATGTTTATGGAAATTGCACCACCCACCAGAGAATAGCATCACTCCGGCATGACAACATCCAAAATAGATTGATCAAACCCCTACCAGGTTATAAAATACCAACATAAAAGATGACAAAGTGATCCAGGGCAGCGAGACGAATTTTCGACCCAACATTATCATTATAGATGAGGTAAGTAAAACTATTTAAATTGTTGATATTACTAACTTGTCTTTTTGAAAATGGTAGGGATGCATTTGCGATGGCACGTCAGGAGAAAATCACAAAATACCATGAGACAACATAAGCAATAACATAGAAGGGATACAAAGTGTAACTCAACACCTTTATCGTCGGAATATTAGACACATGAGATCCAGCAAACGAAAAGGCATTGAAGTAGCTAAAAGTAAACTAGAAGTATGCTGTTCTTATGAGAAAACTGATGATGTTGGATAACATCAAGTAATGAAAACTTGATCGTAGATAAAGAACTTCATTTACCAGGTTTTGTTCACATCATAGTACATCATGTGGTTTGTACAAATTAAACCGTCTAGATGTTATTGTGCTGTTGAATTTTAGCTGTTTTGGTAGCGATTTTCACCAACTGCACTAAAATCATTGTATTCATTTTTATCGGACCGGAAAAACAAACATTAACACATAATGGTTCAGTGCCTGGTTTTAGAAATGTATATAGTTACTAACGATAATGGTTATTTCTGTCACAATATAACGACCTGTGAAAATCTAGGTGATAGCTATAGCTATATATCATCCACCAAAATGTAAATTAAATATTTTTGTTTACATTTATCGGTTGGCACGTATTCATTTGCGAGTACCTCTCTCTACGTTAAAATAAATTTAATTTGAATATTGCATTTAAAATTGTTGAAATTATCATTTATGGTTTTCTTTTATAAAATTTAAAATTGCAAACATACATTTACGGAATTCATGTGTTACAGCCATATATAGATATGTCGAGGTGTATTTGACTACCCATCCGTTGCATATGTTATTCAAACAAGCGCAGTGGTTAAAAATAAAAGCAATTAAACCGCAAACAATACAACAATCGCTATTGTATGTAGATATTTCCGCGAGATGAAAATTACAAAAATCATTTTCATTTCGAGACGGAAAATTTTTGTTTGTTGCGGAAACGAATTCAATTTGTGGAAAAATTATTAAAATTTTTTATGATTGTCAAATAATAATTATCACATGCACAGTATGTTGCAAATTTATATAATTTTCTTCGAAATGTTAATTGGGGTGGCAGAGGTTAATAATGCAACCATTCGTAATGTATATAGTTGCAAGTTACAACTATAATTATTTATTAATCCCTTTATAAAATAAAGGCAGCCGTTTGAATCTGTATTTATAGCCTAAACTTTATCATCTATCATTCTTAAGTATTTGGTTTATTTCTATTGGCTTAAAACTACTTTGACCACTTAAACTAAACTACTTATTACCAAAACACTATGGAGCAGTCTGTCAACTAAGCAATCAACCATGGTTGATTGCTTAGTTGATAGACTGCTCCGTAGTGATTTGGTCAAGCCTGCCAACTATATGCCTGCTATATATGATTTGGTGTTTGTATTCTAAGGTGATATTTCTAAGTGAAATAGAGCTAACATTTGGCTTTTTACTGTACTGGTTGCAGAAGAAATTATTAATTTTCTGCAATTATTGAACGACCAAACCGTTTGGTATTTTTAATAAAAAAGTAGCAGTCCATAGCAGTAGTACGGCTCAAAATTAAAATTGATCTTCTGGAATGTAGGGTTCCAAAGAAGGCTGGAGCCTATTGAGAGGGACTATTTCCATGACCTTAATTATTGCGTTTTAAAATGATATTGGGCGGGAATGCTTTATAGTATTGGAGGGTTTCCTGGCTTAGAATTGGGGTTTCCTCTTTTCCAACATTCTGGAAAATAGCTTGGCTTAAAGATCCTTTTAAGAATATCGGTAAGCCGTGTTCTAGCTTTATCTGGAAGGTTTAAAAGTACCAAGTTGGCTAAATTATCGTCATCCAGAGCTTTCTTTTTGTTAAGATACTGAAGAAAGTTGGCATCTTCTACTTTTTCGACCATATCAATTTTGGTTGGATTGTGAGGAGGAAAAATAAGAAAATTGTTGGCACAATGTTAATAACTACTATAACTATGCAATTATTTTAAGTTCTAAAAGTTTTAGCTAATGTTTTGTTTTTTACAAAGCTTTGTTAAACTTCTCAATTTTGATGAAAACTCTAGGAGAATTGTCTGGGAATTTTAAACATTCTGCTTGTGAATTTGAAATTTCTTAGTTGACTGAACTAACAGGAAATCACGTTTGAATAGAAATTAACGTCATAGATGTCAAGATATATCTAGAGTATTTATAATAGAGCCAACGCATTCAATTGAGTAGTTTAATGATTTTTTGGAGCCCAGGCGATATTTTTGAGATAACCTTGGTTTGAATATAAGGTATAGTTTTCTTGATGGTAAGCATGATTACGTTTGTTAACCCGACCGCTTTTTTCAGTTTAAGTAGCGATAGAGAAATGATCTGAAAAAAACCTTGTAAGACTCGCGGAGGAGTAATCAGATAGTACCAGACAGATTCTTAGATAGTACCAAATCAAGAATCGAGTTTCCTCTAGGGAATGTTGGCTATTTAGTAGTATTTAATTGGATATTGTAATTATTGCATAAACTTTGCATATATTTTAGATTTTATATGGGCAGCCCCACGTGGTGTGGTGTGAATTGAAGTCATCTGTCCAGATAATTTTGTTTCTAGAGCTAAAGAGCTGTTTTGTTTTGGCCAAAAATACCATTTCGGATTAGGATGACAGATTTGGCATTTATTATATCTAATTTGAACGTGGTATATCCAGTGACTTGTCAGTGAACTCTATGTCGCTGGGTTAGGTGGATTTTCGATAGAAAATGATCAAACCATTTTCTAGATTTAAATAAAAAATTAATTTTTTGCGATAAATGCATGGTTTTCATCGGCTTCCATGCAATGGTTTCCATTCGAGTTTTGGTAAAAACTGCATGGTTTTATGGGCTTACTATACATCATGTAATTTCTGGATTTTAAAAATGTTCATTTGTTAGCGAGAATTGACTGGCTTTCATGGGCCTTTCCATCAAACCATGAGCTTCATCAAAACATCAAATCTATGAGAAACCAACTAATAACTAAATGGAGCTAAAACATACATAAAGTATAATACCCTGTTTCTACTGCCGTCCATGATTTAACCCATACTAAGGAAATTATAATTTACTCTTTAAAAAGAAGCAGGACGCATAATCAAGTGCGAATTCCGTTTAGGAAAGCAAAGCAACATATTGGTTTAGTAATAGATCTCTAGATCACTAGATAGCTAAGACTTATTTTAGGAACTAATTTACGAGCGAATAAATCTGCAAGTCCCAATTAATCCAAATAAAAGACGAGTTCGAGGTATTTCTATTCAACTTGCAGCATGGACAAGTTATCTTATTAATCACAGTGAATCTTTTAGAAACCAAAATTATCCACTTGAAGTCATGGAATTAGTTAGAGAGAAACAAACGCTAAAGGCATGACAAATCTGGCAAAGGACACGAAACCCGGACAACAAAATGTCTCACTGATTATAAGGACACTGATTATTCTTTTTGGAAAGCAACAACGGGAATACAAATTTACGTGGCGTATCTAGAAGAGAATTTTCAACCAATACCTAGGCAAACACCGATTGAAAACATAACAACTTTAAGCAAAATATATGACTTTAACATATGACCTGTAGACGAGAGTTAAAAGATGAGAGTAAGTATTATTTAAGTGCGGAAAGAACTTATATCTAATATTTAACTATTTGGACGTAAAAATCATTCCCGATAAGGAGTCTGACAAACGGTTCAGATAATCAACGCAGCCTTTAGTCTAAAATATGAGCTACTTCAATGGAAATCTGCAGAAGTAATTATGATCCCCAAAACAGGCAACCCAGCAATAGCAAAAAAATTTTATGGGACGATATCTCTCTGTCTCTCGATACTTTCTGTCATCTCAAAATTTTTTGAAAAAATTACTGGTTAAGCCAATAGATGCTTAAGCTGATAGGAAAATTTGGATTTGATTTGCCTGCGTTAACAAAAACGTGCTTATACATTAAAGGTGGTTTTGACTGCCCTGAAATCAACTAAATAGCAAGCAATAGTGCGCGGGCTTGAAATTCCCGTTCAATTTTTTACTGATCATGTCTTAAGTCTGTTGACGGACACGACCGTCAAGAAGGCTGATTTTATTAAGGCCACCTGCAATCGTTGTGTAGGAAACAAGGTCATATGATATTACAATTAACGGTATGTATTCCTTGAACGTTGCTTATCAAAACTCTAAGTCTGCGTTACAACTGATAGTAGTAGACCGTGATGAAATTTCAAGCATTATGGGTGAGAATGTTTCGAATCACTCAATTTTAAAGTTATTGATTTGTTTGCAATTATACATAGGCCGTAAACGTCCCATACCGCGTATCTAGAGACCTTTTGAACCTATTGTTATGAACTGGCAAAGTTTTAGGAAGTCAGCCCAATGAACGTTTGTTTACACACAATTTGGTCATCGGTGCAAGATATACATATTTTGATTTCGATTTATAAATTTTTGGTCAATGGCTTGAATTGCACTCGGGACCGTGGCATGGTAGGCAAGTATCTTAACAGTCGCTATACGACTGGTATACAATAATCCAGACCTATACGATCGGTGGGATCTAATTGCGGATTACAATTAGAAGGAAGAAAAAAAAATTTGCGCACTCCGTGTGTCTGTCCATATACCAATTCAGCCGCGGACAGTTTAATTCGTTTTTCAACCCCTATAACAACACAAGCGAAAGCCCTCCACCCCAATTAATTGTGTAGTCGTGGTTCTATTAAGATTTATTTTAGATTACGGTGAAATCGTTCGATTAAGCCATTTGTGATTCATCATTACTTCTTGAAATAATAAAAATTCAAATTGAGCACAATAAAGTTTTGACATCAGTTTGAGCGGTAAAATTTTGCAAAGAAATAGCTTCAGTCCACTACGTGAAACGATCGATAATGGTAAATATATATGAAAAAGCTTTTATTAGGTGGTGCTAGTGAACCTACCAAATCGATATAGATTTTATAAATGCGACACCACCGTAATTCAAATCTTTGAAATTTCGACCGCGTGTGCCTCGTAATTTTCTGACAGTTAATGCAAATTTAGCCCAATGTGCGCTATCTTTTTTTATTGACGGCCAGAAGTATTATGCCGATATTATTTTTCTTAATGCTCTTACCCCTTGATGAGATAGTTTAAGCATATTGTCGAAAATTTGACGTTTTATCGGTACCGTTATGTATGGTCGAGTAAATTGAGTTTGAGAAATCGTTTCGTACTATATCAAGTTGGTCTCTGTTTAGATTTGCTCAAGTTTATTTGTTTTGCTTAGGGGTTTCTTATTATTTAAGCAGACCTATAATTCAGAGTTCAACTCCTGTGTCTGTAAAATTTTTCGATTTCGAAACTAACAAAAGTTAAAACAGAAATATCGTCAGTTCGTGAAAGAGTATTGGCCACTATGCATTTTCTGGATCACTCTGGAATTAACGCTCTTCGAGGAAATATCTAAACTTTTTAATCCCAGAAAATTTAATGGTTAAAGTCTAGAACCGTATGTTTTATTAGGACACCTATTTGCTGTTAACAGCTAGCAGCTAGCATTTTCTTGCATCTTCTGTACTGGTTCACGTGATTTTTGTAACTTTAGAAAAATCTTTTGCTCGCTTATCGATTTACAAAATTACCATAAAAACAATTTAGTACAGTATAACAGTTAAACTGAACCTAATAAACATTTAGCAGACAAGATTTTATAAGACAGTATATACTCGTAATAATCTCAAACACACTGAACTGCAGGTTGGTGGAGTTAGGTTATATTGTCTAATTGTTGCTTTACTAATATTGTTATCAAGGTCAACATGTATACTGTTAGTATTCCGAACGATTAGTTCAGTAATGGTATTGAATAAATATTGCCATCTATACTGAATTCACTCTATCATAGTCATGTTAGACATTTTTTATGTTTAGCACATTTAGCTAAGCTAAGCTAAGCGATGTGAAATATGTTATCCTAATAGTTTGTATATCACGTATTTAAATGAATCGTTGCCCACTTGAGCTAAGCTATGCGAGTAGTATTTTTTGTTTCGAGCGATAAAAACTAACTTAGCTCGAGTAGTATTTCCCTTTCTAATGTCAGCTATATCGCTCACACGTACATTGCAATTTTTAATCTTAAATCAAAGCCTCCTATATATTAAAATTAAATCTAATTTTAATTTTAATATTAAATGTGCGTCAATTGCATCTTTGTATGTGTGAGCGATGTTTTAGTTGAAATGTGCAACGTAATGAACTAAGCGTGCTATGCTAAGCTCTGCTGAAATATTTTCATCGCTTACCCTTTTCTTACAAGTTTCAAACAATATTCAATGTTTGTTTATCTTCCACTTCACGTTTTACTTTTTTGACTGATACACTGGTATTTGTATTTACGGTATATTTTTTAGTTGATTGTCAATTATCAAAAGCAATTAACAAAACAAACGAAGAGCGGTAATTACATAAGAAAACCTGGCTTATTCTTTAGATCGTCCATGGGATATGATATGAAACCTGATTGTTGTTACGATTCTAGCCAACAATGGTGTTTAATACGCCTCCACCTATTTTATCGCAACCTCATTATATTCTAAACAATTTTCTTTAATTTTCTTGTGAAAATCCAATGAAATTATTATTTCTTTTTTGTATTCTATAATTTCATTGTAAACTTTAATCAATATTCAAAGACCATCACATCGAGATAAAGCACAACAACAAAAACCAAACGAAATTATTATTTTTGTGAAGTTTTATGCGAGAAAGCTTTTTGTGCTTTTCAAAAAAAAAAAATAAAAAATTGTTAACAATTATTAAATAAAACATAAATAAATAAGTAAAAATTCTTAAGTTGTTATTCGGTCGTTTTTAGTATTAGTATAGTGGTAGAGAGGTTATAAATTATTCAAATCATGAATCGAAAATTAAAGCCAACCATAAAATCGAAAGGAAAACTGAGGAAAATTTGTATGTCTATATAGATATAGTATATAGGGTTGTCGTCGAACGTTGATATATAAACCAAATTGCTGAGAGACGGGATGAAAAATAATTTTAATTTAAGTAAAAGGAGGAAGGCCATTTTTGCAGTAGCTCTCAGAACGACAGGACAATTTTTAAAGATACTTTCGTGTATGTCATCAATATATTTAAAATGGGAAGTACATGCAATAAAATCACCTCCCAACCTCTTCCACATTTTTTATCGATTATACCATTACATTGTGGGGTAGCCGAAACGATGGTTGTTGTCACATTAATTGTTTTTGTTTTCAAAGAATTTCAACATATAATCATTTCGATTTAATTTCAACAAATCGTATATCTTTCTTGAGTGTGTGTGTGTGAATGTGTATGGTTTTCCCAGGATTAATATACGAAGAATATAAAATTGTTACAGTATATACGAAGAATAAATCTATTATAGCAACTGTCAATATATTCTATAGTATAATTTTACGATAATGTATTTATTTTCTTCATTAAGTTGTCTTTTATCGAGAGTCTGCTTATATATACATCGAACCATTGACAGTAATAATCAAAATGTTTTCACATTTATTTACAATTTAATCAGTTCCCATGGAGTTTATTCTTTAATTAATTATGTCTGGGCAAATATAATTGCGCGTTAAACTATTATCTTCAATTTTAGTTCACCGAGTGGGACTACCTCAATTTTGTTCGATTAAATATAATATTAAATATATGAGAATCTTACTATAGTGTCCTTAAAAGCTTAATGTCCGAGCGTTATCTTCGCCGACAGCAAACTTTGCCTGCTAAATCGTTGCTATCATCTTTTTATTTTATTTATTTAAACTTTATTACAATAAAGACAAACTGTCTTTATTGTAATCTCAGAGACGCCGCACTATTCCTTTAGGATCAACGAACGTGACCGAGCCAGCGTACTCCCTGTGATTTCACTACATGAACGACTTCCGGAATTTTCAATAAATTCCTGATCTTGTGGTTGATGAAAGCTCGGGTACTGTCGTCATCGTTACTTTGAGGAGCCTATATCAAGCTCATGACTTTTCTCACCAGTCATTTTTCATACTCATCCATCAATGCTATCTTGTTGTATTATTCAGGTTTCAGCTTTCCACTATTCTCGCTTTTTCCATCTACAAATGCGCGTAGCGGTTCATTTTGTGGGTTTCTACGACCACAGAGGCCGATTAAGCTTATATTAATTTATATGCAAATAAGAAAACCATTTAGTATTGGACGTATTGGTCATGAAACGGTTAATTCAATCGATTTGTACTCTTTAATATTTTTTTTTAAATTTAATTCATATTAATTTAAAAGTTTTGTGTGAAATAAAGTGTAAATAAATTAGATTTTCGGTGATTATATGACGTATTGATCATACGTCAACTGTTAATTCAATTGATTTGTAATATTAAATCATTTTTTAAATCTAATTTATATTAATTTTAAAGTTTTGTGTCAAATAAAGTATAAATAAATTAGATTTTCGGCGATACATGACGTATTGGCCATAAAACGGTTGATTCAATTGATTTGTAATGTCTAATCAATATTTTAAAATCTAATTTATATTAATTTTAAAGTTTTATGTCAAATAAAGTGTAAATAAATTAGATTTTAGGCAATTATATGACGTATTGATCATAAAACTGTTAATTCAATTGATTTGTAATGTTTAATCATTTGTTTTTAAATCTAATTTATATTAATTTTAAAGTTTTGTGTCAAATAAAGTGTAAACCAATTAGATTTTTGCGATTACATGACGTATTGGCCATAAAAAGGTTAATTCAATTGATTTGTAATGTTTAATAATTTTTTTTTAAATCTAATTTATATTAATTTTAAAGTTTTGTGTCAAATAAAGTGCAAATAAATTAAATTTTCAGCGATTATCTGACGTATTGATCATAAAACTCTTAATTCAATTGATTTGTAATGTTAAATCATTTTTTAAATCTAATTTGTATTAATTTTAAAGTTTTGTTAATTAGATTTAAATAGAGTTAAATTAGATTTTCGGCGATTACATGACTTATTGGTCAATAAACGGTTAATTAAATTGATTTTGTAACGTTTAATTAATTGTGTTTAAATCTAATTTATATGATAGTTTTTATAATTTTAACATCATTAAGATGTAATAAATTAATTAATTGTGAAGTTCAGGCAAAATATAATCAATTTTTACAGCATACGGCTTGTAGAAATTATATTATTATATTATTATGTTATTATATTATGGATTAATTATTTATAATTGTCAGGTGAAAATTAATTAAATATACTATAGTCTACGGTTTAGGCAATAATTGTCATTGTAGATTCGGGTAAATTTCCGTATTATGACATGTCGACTGGAAACGGACCATTTATACCTCAAAATTTAAGAAAGAGGATTTTTGATGTGTAATTAATTTAACGCATTCTGGCGACATGATCTTTGGCTACAGTAAAATTGTTGTTGGACAAAGCTGTATGGCCAGCAATGAATAAGGAGTGTAGAACTTTGGCTCGTGATTGTGTGGCTTGTCAAAGATCACAAGTGGCCACAGATACCAGATCATGGATTTGGAAATTTTAAAAGGACAGTGGATCGTTTCCATATATTGTGTATTGCGTTAATTTGATTAGATATAAGTACGTACGATAGGTTGAGACCATACTGGTTCCAGACATTTCAACAGAAATGGAAGCATTTGCATTTTATTCAGGTTGTACTGCGCGTTTTAAGTGAAATCAAGATACGATTATATCGTATAATCTTAAATGCAAAGGTATATTAGCACAGTGGCATCGATGTTAATCATGTGCCATGATCGACCAGAATGAACCGTAGCCTAAATATCCGTTTTTTTGGGGGCTGAGAACATTTTTTCGTGATGAGTTGCAGGCGTCTTCCACGGAATTAGTGTATAGAAATTCTATGCGTGTAGCTCAGCAATTTTCGAAGCTGGCCAGACTGTGAGTTCCAGCTTAACCCTGTCATGCGTCATAGCGCAGACCGTATGTTCATAAGTTGAGAGCTGCAGACTTCTTTACATTTGTTCGAAATTACAGACACATTGCAAAGTGCATTACAGCCTCCATACACAAGTCTGTTTCCTTTTTGCATTGATTATGTTTTGTATGTGTTGCATTTATGTTTTGTATGTGTTTACATAACTTCTAACAATCACGACGAAGCATTTCATTTATATGATGAAATTCATGCTAAGGATGGTTTCAACCGCTTAAGGAATCATGTTGTAAGTGAGTTCTCCGGACCTTATTCTTATGTTTTTTACTTCCACATTTTTTATAGTGAGATATTGCAATTATTTCAATCCTTATTGTAATTAATTAATTAATTAAATTAATTAATATAATTATCATTATTATAGAAGTTATAGAGCAATCGGTAGTGGGAATCAACACGAGCTCGATTTAGTTGACCGATATAGATTAGTTCAGCGTTGCATAGGGGATAATGTAAGTCTCTTACACCCTTCTCAACAGTTCTGAGTAGGATTCTGCTGCCATCTCTGTTTATATATATATATATATATATATATATATATATATATATATATATATATATATATATATATATATAAATATATATGTATATATATATATATATATATATATATATATATATATATATATATATATATATATATATATATATATTACATTATATATTACATATATATTAAAAATATTCCATTACATACTCCCTCATGCACTCTCTAATTATAATCAATAGTCATCGAATTTATGTTGCACACAGTTTTTGTTATCTATGATTTCGTCTTGTATTTTATGATTTACTAAACAAATTTCAAGAACATTTTTTTTCCTAACACAACATAAAGAAAATCACAAAATTTTCTCCAAAATCGAAAATGAACAACCAAAATACATTCATAATAATGGCTTAGTATTTGTTGAAATAGGAGAAACATACAAAGGGGACTATAAAATGAAACAAATATTTCCCCTTACGTATAATGAAAAACCAAAATAATTTTCTTTCATTCTCCTCTTCATTCAAATGAAAACAGTTTTAAAACTTATTTCTATCCATATTTTTTTCAAGTCATTTTCTTTGAATATACATTGGTCCTTTATAAGCCATAAATAAGATAAGCGCCACTTAATATAAAGTCAACGAATTAAAATGCCACACGACTGAAAACCGAAAGTAACAAATTAGTTATAAAATCAACAACAGAATCAAGCCTAACAAAAACTAAGGTGATCAAATAACGGCGACAACTTCAGTCAATAGATATTTACTTATGCCCTAAACAAACTCGACGCGCAATACGCGCGTATTTACGCGCGTAAAAGTAGAATCAATGGCCGTGTTTTTTTTTTGATATCGGAGAAATCGGAGAGATCAGAGAGATTATTTATCGGATATATCTGATAATTTTTTTTTCCGATTTTTATCTATCAGATCGAAAAAAATATTTTTTGTGTTATTTTTTAGTACCAAAAATAATAAATTATTTTATGAATTTCAGCATTAAACTCCCTAAATTAAAGTTTTATTTGTCACCTGATAGCTCAACATTAATCGGAGTCGCCATTTTAGAATTTACTAAAAAATATAAAATAATCTGTACATTTTTTCAGAGTAAAAAGATCGTATCCGATAATTATCGGAGCGTAAAAAAAACGACACAGAGAGATAATTTTTTTCTCGGATATTAAAAAAAAAACGCATATCTGAAAATTTGACAGTAAATTTATCTCTCCGATTTCTCCGATATCAAAAAATTGAAAAATTTTTAATTTGTGTTTTTCGCGTCTTTGACATATAGACGCGTATTACGCGCGTATTGTGCGTCGAGTTTGTTTAGCGCATTAGTTTTCACAAATTTTTTTGCTTTTCAATAATTCTTATGGAAATCTGATTGAAGAAGGATTAGCAAAAAACAAAAAAAAAAAAGAGAATAAAACCCAATATGTCAAGTATGGTGGTGACCAAAACAAAAGATAATTATTAGCCATCTGGAAATTATTATAGTTAAATGAAAAAATAATTATTGACAATTTAATTCGTATGGTTTAAATGACCGTTAACATCCTCCCCACCTTGAACATTTTGTTGTTCAACTTCCGGTAGTAGTAAGCATAAATTCGTAATAGCCCGTTTAAAAATTCCTGTTAACGTTTTAATTTTCACGACTCGAACACGCCCATCAGCACCAACATGTTGTTCAATTACTCTTCCGAGTTTTCATTTTAACGGCCAAAGATTTCCATCCTTAATTATGACTAGGGTTCCCACAGGAATGTTAGTAGTCAAAGTTTGCCAGCGATAATGATATTGTAGTTGTTGAAGAAACTCTTTTGAGCAATTAAGGCAGAACTGTTGGTGTAATTGTTTAACCAGCTGCCATCGTTTGTTGTAATTCACAGTTACAGGTTGTTTCATTAATGGCTCTGGAACTGAATTTTGAGAACAACCGACGGTGAAGTGGGCTAGAGTAAGTATATCTATATTTTCGTAAGTTGATAAAGGGCATAGTGGCCTCGAGTTAAGTACTGCTTCTACTTGTTTAATGAGAGTGTTTAGTTCCTCGTAAGACAGATTAACATTTCCCATCATTCGGCGGATATGACGCTTATATGACGAAAATTAGTTCCACTGTCCAAGAATATAGTTTTGCATAGCCCTTTTGTTGCAATTACACGTCGTAGTGTTCCAAGAAATGAAGCCGTAGATAAATCAGAAGCCAGTTCGAGGTGAACCGCCTTAATGCATATACACACAAACTAAATACGTTTTCGTAAGAGCCTTGTCACGAATATGATGGTGTATATAAAGTGGTCCAGCGTAATCTACTGCTACGTTGTAAAACGGAGGTGAAATAGTAACGCGTTAAGTAGGTAAATCAGCCATCTTTTGGTATAATAGTTTTGGTCTTGCGCGTATACATAGTACACATTCTTTGCAGACCTTATTTGCCAGTTGTGTACCGTTGATCGGCCAATAACTCTGTCTAACAGCTGCCATCAAACCTTGGGGACCAACGTGCAGATGTTTTATATGATATTATCATCATTGTTATTGTGAAGAAATGGTTCTTTGGTAATAGAATCGCATGCTGTGATGCATATGAGAGTGATGAAAATTGTAGACGTCCAACGACATGCAGTACGTTGTTTGCATCACGAAATATTGACAGCAACTTTACAGATTGGTCCCGAATGATGTAGTTTTTCTTCTGAAGCCCATAGTAAACTTCGATAAATGATCTTCTTTGGAACACAAAATCAACTTCAGGCCTTTGTCTACTTCCTCCAGATTGTAGGCCCTTGTCCACTTCCTCCCGATTGTGCTTACGGTATCAATATTGTTGCGTTGTTCTGGAATAATAATACTCTGACACAAAGTATATTCTTTATTATTTCAATGTTCATTAGGAGGTATGGAGTGCCACCATAAGTAAGATGAAATGATTACGTTCGGTATGACACCTCTTGAAACTAAGTCTGCTGGGTTTAGTTTCGATTCTATATGTAACCAATTTGTTGATTTTGATAGAGATTGAATAATCGACACTCTATTGGCAACATTTTTTCACTTACTGGATGGTGAGTTGACCCAGTAGAAGGTTATTAGTGAATCGGTCCAATAGAAATACTCTTTAACGGAAAAGTTGACGATATTTGATATTCTGTCCATTAATGTTGCCAAAAGTAGAGCTGCAGAAAGCTCCAGTCTTGGTAAAGTTTGTTGTTTTAGTGGAGCTACATGAGATTTAGAGCAAAGTAGTGAAATAGCATAGCTATTCGATTCACGGAAACGCACATAGATTGCAGCACCATACTAGCGTCAGCGAATCCATGTAACTGAATATCTTGTGGAACTTGACATAAATTGAATAAATGTCGTGGAATTTTGGGTAAATTTAAATCATGTAAGTTGTGTATGTAATTAAACCAATATGAATGGAGATTCATAGATAGGCTTTCCCCATGAATATTTAAATTCCTCAACCTTTGTAGAAAAATCTTTCCTAGCACAGTAACTAGTGAGACAAGACCGTTTGGATCAAAAATGCTTGCTGAGAAGAGTTTGAAAAGACTATTCGTTTTGTAATTCTTTTTGGTTCCAAGTTAGTTCTTGTCACATGGATGTTGAAGGTATATGTTGCCAATATAATCCTTAGGTTTTCAAGCAATCATCATTATTATTGTGCAATAGAGACTCACGATTCTCTTCTAGAGTGTCGACCAAAAGATTAATATCATTAGAACACCAATTTTTTAGAACCATTCCGGCAGATAATAGAATGGCAGAGACTGAAGATTTTATTTTTGTAGCTTCATCAGCAAATCTCCGAGCTGCAATCAGTGGGACGAATTAAGTTGGGAGATAAGTTGCCATTCTTAAAAAATACAGTATTAGAATGGGTTGTAATAGGTCCAATAATGGGCCCACCTCAAGCCAACTGTAGTTTATCCACAACAGATTTTACCACTCAACGACTGGACAAGATGTTAGAGAGATTATAGGGTAATGACCTTTTGAACAAAATTTCCATTGCCTGAAAATAAAAGCGAACAAAATTTTAGGTAAACGTTTTTAAGAAATATTTTAGGAAGATTTGTAGTCAAGAAACCGATTTCTTAGTTTGAGAGTAAACTGGACAGAAATCATGAACTTCGCGTAGCTTATAGTCAAGTTATGTTGGAATACGAACAATCGGGCCTTATGGAATTAATAAAGTATCCAAAATCCTCATTTTTATTTACCTCACCGTTGCGTAGTGAAGCCAACTTCTTATTTACAAAAAATTGTCATTTTCGACGGCTCAGCTAAAACATCAACCGGGTACTCTGTCAATGATATTTTAATAACTGGACTAGTAGTACAAAACGAGTTTTCTGTCATTCTTATCAGGTTCAGGTCTCACAAATATGCATTAAGCGACGGTGTTTTCAAAATGTATCTCAAATAATTCTACATCTCAACGATCAGCAATATGATTATATTTTTTGGCTTTATAAATTGGCAGGTGAACTGGGTACATACCAATTAAAAACAGTGGCATATGGTAGCACAACAGCTCCGGTTTTGGCTACTAGATGTCTACTTCAACTGACACTCGAAAACCGAGCTGAACACCCGTTAGTAAGTTAATTCATTCAAAATGATGTTTACGTGGAACTCTGGTGGTTCAAAACATAAACTAATGAGGTAGCTAAGAAAATAAATTTAGACTGATTAGTAGCGACCTCCGTAGATGTAGCAAATATAGGTGGTTCAGGTATTGGAGTGGCATGTGACGCTGTTAATTTAGATTCACTAATTTGTGACACGTTAGTTTTGTTTAAAGTTGACTCCAAAACTGAGTCCAAATGCAGAAGAGTATGATGTCTCGTTTGACATATACGACAGTATTCTTGAACACTACATTGTGCTAAATTGTGTGAAGCTCTCAGGCAGTTTGTACAAAGTATTAATTTTTCAATTTTATTTCGGCGTTCGTTTGCTGACCGATTAACTGATTGATAAAAATTGATAACAATGTAGAATTGAATGTCCTGCATTCAATTTCAGTTTTATTGGGCTTAGAGAAGTGGATTTTGAAGAACAAGCCACCTGTATCGAAATAGAATCGATTTTAATCGAGTCTAAATTTCGACTTCGAATTTGTAAAAATTCACAATTATCTTTGAAAGTGTAAAGCATTCCGCGGTGCTTCATCTATCCATTTGGCTTTAGTGGCTTGGTCAAACTTTGGGTACATCAAGTATACAAGAAGATCGTCCCAATATTGCACTGGGCGCCCAAGTGTGTTAGAAGACATAATATGAGAGTTGAACTCGTCAATGAAATTTAACAAGTTAGTTGACGTTGCTTTATTTATTGGTTTCATGGAGAATAATGTCTAAATGTGAATTTCTGCTATCTGATTTGGTTTATCGAACCTATCGAACAATATTAGTTGGGCTTCTAAATAATTTGCAGCAAATCCAAATTTTCGAATGACTCTGCAGCAACGCCTTCCACAGAAGTTTTCGAATACTTCAGTTTTGTTAGGTCATTCAATTATGGGTTATTGTGCATGTGGTTGTCAAAAGACTCGATGAAACGTTTCCATTTTGTTATAACGCTGTAGAAGATTTCAAGCTTAATTTCAGGAAGCTTCGGTACAAATGATAATGTATCTGGCTGAATAACAGTTGATGTGCCTTTTTTTTACATTAAGCTCTTCAAGCCGTTCTTCTAAAACAGGCCATAGATCATAATAGTGTCGAGACACCACTGAGCGGATATCTGATTCGAGCTGCTTTTCAAGCGATTCTAGTTCTAACTGAGTTTGATTGAATGTGTTATAGTTATTGATTAGATCAGTTAACCACAATTTAATTTGAGAAAGAAGCTGTGGCTAATTTAATTCGTACAAATTCCGATAGTCCAGGTTAAGAATCTAGAAACATCTTGTTTATTTGGTTCAATCTCTTTACGTTCGACATGATGAACAATTGAAACAAGAAAACTAATAACAAACCCGAACAAAAAGCACTCAAATAGTTTTGCACTAAACTTGCTAATGGTTAACGTAACTTATCTAAATTAATTAACAAAAAAAAAAAACTGAACAAAACTGATATTATAAGCTTACTGTTGCACGTGGAAAATCCTGAATAAATTCCCGGTAACTATATATGTATCTTCTGTAATTGGTTTGCAGCATAATGAACTAATCTAGAGGCGATAACTTAACAAATGAAGAAAATGCAATGTGTGGTAGTGTGTTTGTGGTATCGCCGATTACACGTGTGACGAAGCTGGAAACCTGGAACACGTTGATTGAAAGAATATTAGGAATTTCAACTTGTGATATCCCACTTTTGACACCAATGTTTATTGGAAAGAAGCCTTTTCCTTTCCTTTGAGTTGTAGTTAAGTCTGGTTTCGACTTTATTCGTATTATTAAAAAAAAAATATTTTTAGAAAATGATGAATGAATTTTTTTATTGTAATTTTAGGTTTTCACAACTTTTTTTGGTTTTCAATAATTTTGATTGAAATCTGAATGAACCATTCAAACCATTCCTGTAGTTGAACTTTAGACCAACTACTTCTAAGCACATTACATTTTTCAAAATATTTGATAGAACCAATTCTTTCATACAGATATGATCTCGACCTTTAAGGCTTTGATCGCATAATTTATGTAATTCATATCATTTTCGCTTTTATGTAGTTTTTGCTGTAGAACTAGTCCTGCAGCACTCTGTGGTTGCACTATCACAACGTCGCTTTATTGAACCAAACTGCATTCAACGACGTCTAGGGAAGAACGATGACAGTAAAAATTTACAAATAGAACGATTTAAATTTCGACCGCAGTTTATCAATAAACTCTCGCTCGGAATGTATTTGGATGAAGGAGCTTAAGAATTACAAATAATAGTAAGAAATTAAACCATAGCATACAGCAATGCACAAGTTCAATTTAAAAGATGCCAAGGTAGATCCATCCATTTGTTTTGATCGTGTTTACTCGTTAAAATCGTTTTGGTACTGTATTAGTTCCAAACCCACAAGCAACAAAAATATTTTTCCGTTGTGACAATTACTCAATTATTAGTAATAGTTTGTTCTGTCGACGAAGAAAAGCTTATATTTTTGTAAAGAAGTTTTTAAGATAATAAAAAAAAAAAATTGGAAAATTGTAAAAAATAAAAATTTTTGATAAAAAATAGATCACTATTTTCCAATTTTCTTTTATTATTGAAACGGAAGCAATTTCATAAATAATCTTAAGAAAACTGAAAAATCTTTTCCTTTTAAAATTATATATATGAAAAATTGTTCGCAGCAAAGAGAACGACATGGAACGGTAACCGCACGAAGACGAATATTATGACTTGGGAATTTAATCACCTGAGATTTTCCTCATTTTATAGTTTTTTTTTTTTTTTACTTCGAATATAAGTTCTGCAGTTTTTGGCTTGTTGTTGTTGAGGTTTTTACTTGAACGAAATATAAAATGTGGAAAACTATAATTATTTCTCAAAATACAGAGAAAAATCAATTTTCCGCTTAATGATTTTCGAAACCAGTTTATGGACTGTAAAAAACGTTAGTTTTGGGGAAAATTATTTAGTCCAATGTAATTTAACGTTGGAATGCTTTAATTTCTGTCGTTTAGTGTCTTCTGCCAAGTTGTCTGCGGGTTTTAAGTTATAACATAATTCTATCGGGCAAATGGTGCAGTAGATGACGCTATGGAAAATAAATTCCAACTTCTAAGCTCCACCATATCAATTCCGACCATTTTAAATTTTTTGTTTTTATTTTCAAATATCAATGGGCTACAACATCACTTAAATTATAATTCGGCCAAATGATTTATCATAAATTCTAAAAACTTCATTTTGGCCTCGAAATGGATAGTTCAAACCACAAATTTTTTAAGCAAACCTTTACACCAACACTATAATAACAATACATTTATTTTCCATCTGACTACTTTTGTTAGATGGCACTAACTTTGTTCGAAATTTAGACCATTTATCGATTAGTCAAGATTATTATCATGCTATAAACATAGAACTTTATTTATTCAACAGTTCCCACATTATTTCTAGGAAAAACTGATTCATCACCGACACATCTAAGACACAGTTAGTGTGTAAATACTTTTACTAGATGGCAGCATGTTTGTTCGAAATTATACCATATTCTTTAGCTATGAATAGTATAATTTTTTTTTTTGTAGCTTCGAAAAATTAATTTACAAATTGTAATTTAAGACAAAATTCGATCATATAGCAACATATAATTGAATATATTTAATATTATATTAAAATATTTTAAAATTACATAAAAATGTATTAACTTTTTGTTAAAAATATAAAAATTAAAAAAAAATTAAGCTGGTTCTATGAGTAATTTTCGAAAAATTACCGGACGAGTTCGAATTAAAATTGGTTTGAAGCAATAATATTTTATACAAAACATTTTGTGCACAAACCAAAAATTCCTTTGGCGGTGTGGGGTGAGAAACAAACTAAAATGGAAATTTGACGGAATTTTGGGCTATATTAGAATTTTTTTATTAGAATTTAAAAAATTTTTCTTACTTATTTCTAAATATTTAACTTTGATTAACCGAGTCAGTGTACTTGATGTCCCTTTTCTTTATATGGATGATATGAGAAAATATTATGCAATTTCTAATCTCGTGGTTGAAGAAAACTTGATAACTCGATAATATCGATTTAGAAGACTAAATTTATGAGCAGCAAGGCTCTTCTCTCAAATGCCATCAGCTATTTCTAATATTCATTATTCAGGGTTAAATCTTACTCCCATACTTGAAATTGGGTATGCGAAAAACTTGTAAAACTCCATCTTGTCGCCGACTTTACGGTAGTAAGATTTCACTAGTGGGAGGGGTTGGCCTTTCCTAATTTTTAGGCTCGAAAACGATTTATGGAAATATGCAAATATTTAACAGCAGTATTAATGCTGATGTCGAGAGCTTTTTATAAAAGTATTCCTCATCAAAATCGGACCACTATTAAGTGTTTTTTGCACAATTTATGCGAATTCACAATTTTTCAAAATCAAGCAAGGGGTTAGCCTTTCCTAATTTTTAGGCTCGAAAACGATTTATGGAAATATACAAATATTTAACAGCAGTATTATTGCTGATGTCGAGAGCTTTTGATAAAAGTATTCCTCATCAAAATCGGACCACTATTAAGTGTTTTTTGCACAATTTATGCGAATTCACAATTTTTCAAAATCAGGCAAGGGGTTAGCCTTTCCTAATTTTTAGGCTCGAAAACGATTTATGGAAATATGCAAATATTTAACAGCAGTATTAATGCTGATGTCGAGAGCTTTTTATAAAAGTATCCCTCATCAAAATCGGACCACTATTAAGTGTTTTTTGCACAATTTATGCGAATTCACAATTTTTCAAAATCAGGCAAGGGGTTAGCCTTTCCTAATTTTTAGGCTCGAAAACGATTTATGGAAATATGCACATATTTAACAGCAGTATTAATGCTGATGTCGAGAGCTTTTCATAAAAGTGTCCCTCATCAAAATCGGACCACTATTAAGTGTTTTTTGCAAAATTTATGCGAATTCACATTTTTTCAAAATCAGGCAAGGGGTTAGCCTATCCTAATTTTTAGGCTCGAAAACGATTTATGGAAATATGCAAATATTTAACAGCAGTATTAATGCTGCTGTCGAGAGCTTTTTATAAAAGTATCCCTCATCAAAATCGAACCACTATTAAGTGTTTTTTGCAAAATTTATGCGAATTCACAATTTTTCAAAATCAGGCAAGGGGTTAGCCTTTCCTAATTTTTAGGCTCGAAAACGATTTATGGAAATATGCAAATATTTAACAGCAGTATTAATGCTGATGTCGAGAGCTTTTTATAAAAGTATTCCTCATCAAAATCGGACCACTATTAAGTGTTTTTTGCACAATTTATGCAAATTCACAATTTTTCAAAATCAAGCAAGGGGTTAGCCTTTCCTAATTTTTAGGCTCGAAAACGATTTATGGAAATATACAAATATTTAACAGCAGTATTAATGCTGATGTCGAGAGCTTTTTATAAAAGTATTCCTCATCAAAATCGGACCACTATTAAGTGTTTTTTGCACAATTTATGCGAATTCACATTTTTTCAAAATCAGGCAAGGGGTTAGCCTATCCTAATTTTTAGGCTCGAAAACGATTTATGGAAATATGCAAATATTTAACAGCAGTATTAATGCTGCTGTCGAGAGCTTTTTATAAAAGTATCCCTCATCAAAATCGAACCACTATTAAGTGTTTTTTGCAAAATTTATGCGAATTCACAATTTTTCAAAATCAGGCAAGGGGTTAGCCTTTCCTAATTTTTAGGCTCGAAAACGATTTATGGAAATATGCAAATATTTAACAGCAGTATTAATGCTGATGTCGAGAGCTTTCCATAAAAGTATCCCTCATCAAAATCGGACCATTATTAAGTGTTTTTTGCAAAATTTATGCGAATTCACAATTTTTCAAAATCAGGCAAGGGGTTAGCCTTTCCT
The DNA here is from genome assembly GCA_963556175.1 of Tipula confusa. Taxonomy (NCBI): domain Eukaryota; kingdom Metazoa; phylum Arthropoda; class Insecta; order Diptera; family Tipulidae; genus Tipula; species Tipula confusa. Next base: position 28,767,843 of record OY744476.1, read on the forward strand.
AATTTTTAGGCTCGAAAACGATTTATGGAAATATGCAAATATTTAACAGCAGTATTAATGCTGATGTCGAGAGCTTTCCATAAAAGTATCCCTCATCAAAATCGGACCATTATTAAGTGTTTTTTGCAAAATTTATGCGAATTCACAATTTTTCAAAATCAGGCAAGGGGTTAGCCTTTCCTAATTTTTAGGCTCGAAAACGATTTATGGAAATATGCAAATATTTAACAGCAGTATTAATGCTGCTGTCGAGAGCTTTTTATAAAAGTATCCCTCATCAAAATCGAACCACTATTAAGTGTTTTTTGCACAATTTATGCGAATTCACAATTTTTCAAAATCAGGCAAGGGGTTAGCCTTTCCTAATTTTTAGGCTCGAAAACGATTTATGGAAATATGCAAATATTTAACAGCAGTATTAATGCTGCTGTCGAGAGCTTTTTATAAAAGTATCCCTCATCAAAATCGAACCACTATTAAGTGTTTTTTGCAAAATTTATGCGAATTCACATTTTTTCAAAATCAGGCAAGGGGTTAGCCTATCCTAATTTTTAGGCTCGAAAACGATTTATGGAAATATGCAAATATTTAACAGCAGTATTAATGCTGCTGTCGAGAGCTTTTTATAAAAGTATCCCTCATCAAAATCGAACCACTATTAAGTGTTTTTTGCAAAATTTATGCGAATTCACAATTTTTCAAAATCAGGCAAGGGGTTAGCCTTTCCTAATTTTTAGGCTCGAAAACGATTTATGGAAATATGCACATATTTAACAGCAGTATTAATGCTGATGTCGAGAGCTTTTTATAAAAGTATCCCTCATCAAAATCGGACCACTATTAAGTGTTTTTTGCACAATTTATGCGAATTCACAATTTTTCAAAATCAGGCAAGGGGTTAGCCTTTCCTAATTTTTAGGCTCGAAAACGATTTATGGAAATATGCACATATTTAACAGCAGTATTAATGCTGATGTCGAGAGCTTTTCATAAAAGTGTCCCTCATCAAAATCGGACCACTATTAAGTGTTTTTTGCAAAATTTATGCGAATTCACATTTTTTCAAAATCAGGCAAGGGGTTAGCCTATCCTAATTTTTAGGCTCGAAAACGATTTATGGAAATATGCAAATATTTAACAGCAGTATTAATGCTGCTGTCGAGAGCTTTTTATAAAAGTATCCCTCATCAAAATCGAACCACTATTAAGTGTTTTTTGCAAAATTTATGCGAATTCACAATTTTTCAAAATCAGGCAAGGGGTTAGCCTTTCCTAATTTTTAGGCTCGAAAACGATTTATGGAAATATGCAAATATTTAACAGCAGTATTAATGCTGATGTCGAGAGCTTTCCATAAAAGTATCCCTCATCAAAATCGAACCACTATTAAGTGTTTTTTGCACAATTTATGCGAATTCACAATTTTTCAAAATCAGGCAAGGGGTTAGCCTTTCCTAATTTTTAGGCTCGAAAACGATTTATGGAAATATGCACATATTTAACAGCAGTATTAATGCTGATGTCGAGAGCTTTTTATAAAAGTATCCCTCATCAAAATCGGACCATTATTAAGTGTTTTTTGCAAAATTTATGCGAATTCACAATTTTTCAAAATCAGGCAAGGGGTTAGCCTTTCCTAATTTTTAGGCTCGAAAACGATTTATGGAAATATGCAAATATTTAACAGCAGTATTAATGCTGCTGTCGAGAGCTTTTTATAAAAGTATCCCTCATCAAAATCGAACCACTATTAAGTGTTTTTTGCACAATTTATGCGAATTCACAATTTTTCAAAATCAGGCAAGGGGTTAGCCTTTCCTAATTTTTAGGCTCGAAAACGATTTATGGAAATATGCAAATATTTAACAGCAGTATTAATGCTGCTGTCGAGAGCTTTTTATAAAAGTATCCCTCATCAAAATCGAACCACTATTAAGTGTTTTTTGCAAAATTTATGCGAATTCACATTTTTTCAAAATCAGGCAAGGGGTTAGCCTATCCTAATTTTTAGGCTCGAAAACGATTTATGGAAATATGCACATATTTAACAGCAGTATTAATGCTGATGTCGAGAGCTTTTTATAAAAGTATCCCTCATCAAAATCGGACCACTATTAAGTGTTTTTTGCACAATTTATGCGAATTCACAATTTTTCAAAATCAGGCAAGGGGTTAGCCTTTCCTAATTTTTAGGCTCGAAAACGATTTATGGAAATATGCACATATTTAACAGCAGTATTAATGCTGATGTCGAGAGCTTTTCATAAAAGTGTCCCTCATCAAAATCGGACCACTATTAAGTGTTTTTTGCAAAATTTATGCGAATTCACATTTTTTCAAAATCAGGCAAGGGGTTAGCCTATCCTAATTTTTAGGCTCGAAAACGATTTATGGAAATATGCACATATTTAACAGCAGTATTAATGCTGCTGTCGAGAGCTTTTTATAAAAGTATCCCTCATCAAAATCGAACCACTATTAAGTGTTTTTTGCAAAATTTATGCGAATTCACAATTTTTCAAAATCAGGCAAGGGGTTAGCCTTTCCTAATTTTTAGGCTCGAAAACGATTTATGGAAATATGCAAATATTTAACAGCAGTATTAATGCTGATGTCGAGAGCTTTCCATAAAAGTATCCCTCATCAAAATCGAACCACTATTAAGTGTTTTTTGCACAATTTATGCGAATTCACAATTTTTCAAAATCAGGCAAGGGGTTAGCCTATCCTAATTTTTAGGCTCGAAAACGATTTATGGAAATATGCAAATATTTAACAGCAGTATTAATGCTGCTGTCGAGAGCTTTTTATAAAAGTATCCCTCATCAAAATCGAACCACTATTAAGTGTTTTTTGCAAAATTTATGCGAATTCACAATTTTTCAAAATCAGGCAAGGGGTTAGCCTTTCCTAATTTTTAGGCTCGAAAACGATTTATGGAAATATGCAAATATTTAACAGCAGTATTAATGCTGATGTCGAGAGCTTTCCATAAAAGTATCCCTCATCAAAATCGAACCACTATTAAGTGTTTTTTGCACAATTTATGCGAATTCACAATTTTTCAAAATCAGGCAAGGGGTTAGCCTTTCCTAATTTTTAGGCTCGAAAACGATTTATGGAAATATGCACATATTTAACAGCAGTATTAATGCTGATGTCGAGAGCTTTTTATAAAAGTATCCCTCATCAAAATCGGACCATTATTAAGTGTTTTTTGCAAAATTTATGCGAATTCACAATTTTTCAAAATCAGGCAAGGGGTTAGCCTTTCCTAATTTTTAGGCTCGAAAACGATTTATGGAAATATGCAAATATTTAACAGCAGTATTAATGCTGCTGTCGAGAGCTTTTTATAAAAGTATCCCTCATCAAAATCGAACCACTATTAAGTGTTTTTTGCACAATTTATGCGAATTCACAATTTTTCAAAATCAGGCAAGGGGTTAGCCTTTCCTAATTTTTAGGCTCGAAAACGATTTATGGAAATATGCAAATATTTAACAGCAGTATTAATGCTGCTGTCGAGAGCTTTTTATAAAAGTATCCCTCATCAAAATCGAACCACTATTAAGTGTTTTTTGCAAAATTTATGCGAATTCACATTTTTTCAAAATCAGGCAAGGGGTTAGCCTATCCTAATTTTTAGGCTCGAAAACGATTTATGGAAATATGCACATATTTAACAGCAGTATTAATGCTGATGTCGAGAGCTTTTTATAAAAGTATCCCTCATCAAAATCGGACCACTATTAAGTGTTTTTTGCACAATTTATGCGAATTCACAATTTTTCAAAATCAGGCAAGGGGTTAGCCTTTCCTAATTTTTAGGCTCGAAAACGATTTATGGAAATATGCACATATTTAACAGCAGTATTAATGCTGATGTCGAGAGCTTTTCATAAAAGTGTCCCTCATCAAAATCGGACCACTATTAAGTGTTTTTTGCAAAATTTATGCGAATTCACATTTTTTCAAAATCAGGCAAGGGGTTAGCCTATCCTAATTTTTAGGCTCGAAAACGATTTATGGAAATATGCACATATTTAACAGCAGTATTAATGCTGCTGTCGAGAGCTTTTTATAAAAGTATCCCTCATCAAAATCGAACCACTATTAAGTGTTTTTTGCAAAATTTATGCGAATTCACAATTTTTCAAAATCAGGCAAGGGGTTAGCCTTTCCTAATTTTTAGGCTCGAAAACGATTTATGGAAATATGCAAATATTTAACAGCAGTATTAATGCTGATGTCGAGAGCTTTCCATAAAAGTATCCCTCATCAAAATCGAACCACTATTAAGTGTTTTTTGCACAATTTATGCGAATTCACAATTTTTCAAAATCAGGCAAGGGGTTAGCCTTTCCTAATTTTTAGGCTCGAAAACGATTTTAGGAAATATGCACATATTTAACAGCAGTATTAATGCTGATGTCGAGAGCTTTTTATAAAAGTATCCCTCATCAAAATCGGACCACTATTAAGTGTTTTTTGCACAATTTATGCGAATTCACAATTTTTCAAAATCAGGCAAGGGGTTAGCCTTTCCTAATTTTTAGGCTCGAAAACGATTTATGGAAATATGCACATATTTAACAGCAGTATTAATGCTGATGTCGAGAGCTTTTCATAAAAGTGTCCCTCATCAAAATCGGACCACTATTAAGTGTTTTTTGCAAAATTTATGCGAATTCACATTTTTTCAAAATCAGGCAAGGGGTTAGCCTATCCTAATTTTTAGGCTCGAAAACGATTTATGGAAATATGCAAATATTTAACAGCAGTATTAATGCTGCTGTCGAGAGCTTTTTATAAAAGTATCCCTCATCAAAATCGAACCACTATTAAGTGTTTTTTGCAAAATTTATGCGAATTCACAATTTTTCAAAATCAGGCAAGGGGTTAGCCTTTCCTAATTTTTAGGCTCGAAAACGATTTATGGAAATATGCAAATATTTAACAGCAGTATTAATGCTGATGTCGAGAGCTTTCCATAAAAGTATCCCTCATCAAAATCGGACCATTATTAAGTGTTTTTTGCAAAATTTATGCGAATTCACAATTTTTCAAAATCAGGCAAGGGGTTAGCCTTTCCTAATTTTTAGGCTCGAAAACGATTTATGGAAATATGCAAATATTTAATAGCAGTATTAATGCTGATGTCGAGAGCTTTCCATAAAAGTATCCCTCATCAAAATCGGACCATTATTAAGTGTTTTTTGCAAAATTTATGCGAATTCACAATTTTTCAAAATCAGGCAAGGGGTTAGCCTTTCCTAATTTTTAGGCTCGAAAACGATTTATGGAAATATGCAAATATTTAACAGCAGTATTAATGCTGCTGTCGAGAGCTTTTTATAAAAGTATCCCTCATCAAAATCGAACCACTATTAAGTGTTTTTTGCACAATTTATGCGAATTCACAATTTTTCAAAATCAGGCAAGGGGTTAGCCTTTCCTAATTTTTAGGCTCGAAAACGATTTATGGAAATATGCAAATATTTAACAGCAGTATTAATGCTGCTGTCGAGAGCTTTTTATAAAAGTATCCCTCATCAAAATCGGACCATTATTAAGTGTTTTTTGCAAAATTTATGCGAATTCACAATTTTTCAAAATCAGGCAAGGGGTTAGCCTTTCCTAATTTTTAGGCTCGAAAACGATTTATGGAAATATGCACATATTTAACAGCAGTATTAATGCTGATGTCGAGAGCTTTTCATAAAAGTGTCTCTCATCAAAATCGGACCACTATTAAGTGTTTTTTGCAAAATTTATGCGAATTCACAATTTTTCAAAATCAGGCAAGGGGTTAGCCTTTCCTAATTTTTAGGCTCGAAAACGATTTATGGAAATATGCAAATATTTAACAGCAGTATTAATGCTGATGTCGAGAGCTTTTTATAAAAGTATCCCTCATCAAAATCGGACCATTATTAAGTGTTTTTTGCACAATTTATGCGAATTCACAATTTTTCAAAATCAGGCAAGGGGTTAGCCTTTCCTAATTTTTAGGCTCGAAAACGATTTATGGAAATATGCAAATATTTAACAGCAGTATTAATGCTGATGTCGAGAGCTTTCCATAAAAGTATCCCTCATCAAAATCGGACCATTATTAAGTGTTTTTTGCACAATTTATGCGAATTCACAATTTTTCAAAATCAGGCAAGGGGTTAGCCTTTCCTAATTTTTAGGCTCGAAAACGATTTATGGAAATATGCACATATTTAACAGCAGTATTAATGCTGATGTCGAGAGCTTTCCATAAAAGTATCCCTCATCAAAATCGGACCATTATTAAGTGTTTTTTGCAAAATTTATGCGAATTCACAATTTTTCAAAATCAGGCAAGGGGTTAGCCTTTCCTAATTTTTAGGCTCGAAAACGATTTATGGAAATATGCACATATTTAACAGCAGTATTAATGCTGATGTCGAGAGCTTTTCATAAAAGTGTCTCTCATCAAAATCGGACCACTATTAAGTGTTTTTTGCAAAATTTATGCGAATTCACAATTTTTCAAAATCAGGCAAGGGGTTAGCCTTTCCTAATTTTTAGGCTCGAAAACGATTTATGGAAATATGCAAATATTTAACAGTAGTATTAATGCTGATGTCGAGAGCTTTTCATAAAAGTGTCTCTCATCAAAATCGGACCACTATTAAGTGTTTTTTGCAAAATTTATGCGAATTCACAATTTTTCAAAATCAGGCAAGGGGTTAGCCTTTCCTAATTTTTAGGCTCGAAAACGATTTATGGAAATATGCACATATTTAACAGTAGTATTAATGCTGATGTCGAGAGCTTTTCGTAAAAGTGTCTCTCATCAAAATCGGACCACTATTAAGTGTTTTTTGCAAAATTTATGCGAATTCACAATTTTTCAAAATCAGGCAAGGGGTTAGCCTTTCCTAATTTTTAGGCTCGAAAACGATTTATGGAAATATGCACATATTTAACAGCAGTATTAATGCTGATGTCGAGAGCTTTTCATAAAAGTGTCTCTCATCAAAATCGGACCACTATTAAGTGTTTTTTGCAAAATTTATGCGAATTCACAATTTTTCAAAATCAGGCAAGGGGTTAGCCTTTCCTAATTTTTAGGCTCGAAAACGATTTATGGAAATATGCAAATATTTAACAGCAGTATTAATGCTGATGTCGAGAGCTTTCCATAAAAGTATCCATCATCAAAATCGGACCATTATTAAGTGTTTTTTGCAAAATTTATGCGAATTCACAATTTTTCAAAATCAGGCAAGGGGTTAGCCTTTCCTAATTTTTAGGCTCGAAAACGATTTATGGAAATATGCAAATATTTAACAGCAGTATTAATGCTGCTGTCGAGAGCTTTTTATAAAAGTATCCCTCATCAAAATCGAACCACTATTAAGTGTTTTTTGCACAATTTATGCGAATTCACAATTTTTCAAAATCAGGCAAGGGGTTAGCCTTTCCTAATTTTTAGGCTCGAAAACGATTTATGGAAATATGCAAATATTTAACAGCAGTATTAATGCTGCTGTCGAGAGCTTTTTATAAAAGTATCCCTCATCAAAATCGGACCATTATTAAGTGTTTTTTGCAAAATTTATGCGAATTCACAATTTTTCAAAATCAGGCAAGGGGTTAGCCTTTCCTAATTTTTAGGCTCGAAAACGATTTTTGGAAATATGCACATATTTAACAGCAGTATTAATGCTGATGTCGAGAGCTTTTCATAAAAGTGTCTCTCATCAAAATCGGACCACTATTAAGTGTTTTTTGCAAAATTTATGCGAATTCACAATTTTTCAAAATCAGGCAAGGGGTTAGCCTTTCCTAATTTTTAGGCTCGAAAACGATTTATGGAAATATGCAAATATTTAACAGCAGTATTAATGCTGCTGTCGAGAGCTTTTTATAAAAGTATCCCTCATCAAAATCGGACCATTATTAAGTGTTTTTTGCACAATTTATGCGAATTCACAATTTTTCAAAATCAGGCAAGGGGTTAGCCTTTCCTAATTTTTAGGCTCGAAAACGATTTATGGAAATATGCACATATTTAACAGCAGTATTAATGCTGATGTCGAGAGCTTTTCATAAAAGTGTCTCTCATCAAAATCGGACCACTATTAAGTGTTTTTTGCAAAATTTATGCGAATTCACAATTTTTCAAAATCAGGCAAGGGGTTAGCCTTTCCTAATTTTTAGGCTCGAAAACGATTTATGGAAATATGCAAATATTTAACAGCAGTATTAATGCTGATGTCGAGAGCTTTCCATAAAAGTATCCCTCATCAAAATCGGACCACTATTAAGTGTTTTTTGCAAAATTTATGCGAATTCACAATTTTTCAAAATCAGGCAAGGGGTTAGCCTTTCCTAATTTTTAGGCTCGAAAACGATTTATGGAAATATGCACATATTTAACAGCAGTATTAATGCTGATGTCGAGAGCTTTTCATAAAAGTGTCTCTCATCAAAATCGGACCACTATTAAGTGTTTTTTGCAAAATTTATGCGAATTCACAATTTTTCAAAATCAGGCAAGGGGTTAGCCTTTCCTAATTTTTAGGCTCGAAAACGATTTATGGAAATATGCACATATTTAACAGCAGTATTAATGCTGATGTCGAGAGCTTTTCATAAAAGTGTCTCTCATCAAAATCGGACCACTATTAAGTGTTTTTTGCAAAATTTATGCGAATTCACAATTTTTCAAAATCAGGCAAGGGGTTAGCCTTTCCTAATTTTTAGGCTCGAAAACGATTTATGGAAATATGCACATATTTAACAGCAGTATTAATGCTGATGTCGAGAGCTTTTCATAAAAGTGTCTCTCATCAAAATCGGACCACTATTAAGTGTTTTTTGCAAAATTTATGCGAATTCACAATTTTTCAAAATCAGGCAAGGGGTTAGCCTTTCCTAATTTTTAGGCTCGAAAACGATTTATGGAAATATGCAAATATTTAACAGCAGTATTAATGCTGATGTCGAGAGCTTTCCATAAAAGTATCCCTCATCAAAATCGGACCATTATTAAGTGTTTTTTGCAAAATGTATGCGAATTCACAATTTTTCAAAATCAGGCAAGGGGTTAGCCTTTCCTAATTTTTAGGCTCGAAAACGATTTATGGAAATATGCACATATTTAACAGCAGTATTAATGCTGATGTCGAGAGCTTTTCATAAAAGTGTCTCTCATCAAAATCGGACCACTATTAAGTGTTTTTTGCAAAATTTATGCGAATTCACAATTTTTCAAAATCAGGCAAGGGGTTAGCCTTTCCTAATTTTTAGGCTCGAAAACGATTTATGGAAATATGCACATATTTAACAGCAGTATTAATGCTGATGTCGAGAGCTTTTCATAAAAGTGTCTCTCATCAAAATCGGACCACTATTAAGTGTTTTTTGCAAAATTTATGCGAATTCACAATTTTTCAAAATCAGGCAAGGGGTTAGCCTTTCCTAATTTTTAGGCTCGAAAACGATTTATGGAAATATGCACATATTTAACAGCAGTATTAATGCTGATGTCGAGAGCTTTTCATAAAAGTGTCTCTCATCAAAATCGGACCACTATTAAGTGTTTTTTGCAAAATTTATGCGAATTCACATTTTTTCAAAATCAGGCAAGGGGTTAGCCTATCCTAATTTTTAGGCTCGAAAACGATTTATGGAAATATGCAAATATTTAACAGCAGTATTAATGCTGCTGTCGAGAGCTTTTTATAAAAGTATCCCTCATCAAAATCGAACCACTATTAAGTGTTTTTTGCACAATTTATGCGAATTCACAATTTTTCAAAATCAGGCAAGGGGTTAGCCTTTCCTAATTTTTAGGCTCGAAAACGATTTATGGAAATATGCAAATATTTAACAGCAGTATTAATGCTGATGTCGAGAGCTTTCCATAAAAGTATCCCTCATCAAAATCGGACCATTATTAAGTGTTTTTTGCAAAATTTATGCGAATTCACAATTTTTCAAAATCAGGCAAGGGGTTAGCCTTTCCTAATTTTTAGGCTCGAAAACGATTTATGGAAATATGCACATATTTAACAGCAGTATTAATGCTGATGTCGAGAGCTTTTCATAAAAGTGTCTCTCATCAAAATCGGACCACTATTAAGTGTTTTTTGCAAAATTTATGCGAATTCACAATTTTTCAAAATCAGGCAAGGGGTTAGCCTTTCCTAATTTTTAGGCTCGAAAACGATTTATGGAAATATGCAAATATTTAACAGCAGTATTAATGCTGATGTCGAGAGCTTTCCATAAAAGTATCCCTCATCAAAATCGGACCATTATTAAGTGTTTTTTGCAAAATTTATGCGAATTCACAATTTTTCAAAATCAGGCAAGGGGTTAGCCTTTCCTAATTTTTAGGCTCGAAAACGATTTATGGAAATATGCAAATATTTAACAGCAGTATTAATGCTGATGTCGAGAGCTTTCCATAAAAGTATCCCTCATCAAAATCGGACCATTATTAAGTGTTTTTTGCAAAATTTATGCGAATTCACAATTTTTCAAAATCAGGCAAGGGGTTAGCCTTTCCTAATTTTTAGGCTCGAAAACGATTTATGGAAATATGCACATATTTAACAGCAGTATTAATGCTGATGTCGAGAGCTTTTCATAAAAGTGTCTCTCATCAAAATCGGACCACTATTAAGTGTTTTTTGCAAAATTTATGCGAATTCACAATTTTTCAAAATCAGGCAAGGGGTTAGCCTTTCCTAATTTTTAGGCTCGAAAACGATTTATGGAAATATGCACATATTTAACAGCAGTATTAATGCTGATGTCGAGAGCTTTTCATAAAAGTGTCTCTCATCAAAATCGGACCACTATTAAATGTTTTTTGCAAAATTTATGCGAATTCACAATTTTTCAAAATCAGGCAAGGGGTTAGCCTTTCCTAATTTTTAGGCTCGAAAACGATTTATGGAAATATGCAAATATTTAACAGCAGTATTAATGCTGCTGTCGAGAGCTTTTTATAAAAGTGTCCCTCATCAAAATCGGACCACTATTAAGTGTTTTTTGCAAAATTTATGCGAATTCACATTTTTTCAAAATCAGGCAAGGGGTTAGCCTTTCCTAATTTTTAGGCTCGAAAACGATTTATGGAAATATGCACATATTTAACAGCAGTATTAATGCTGATGTCGAGAGCTTTTCATAAGTGTCCCTCATCAAAATCGGACCACTATTAAGTGTTTTTTGCAAAATTTATGCGAATTCACATTTTTTCAAAATCAGGCAAGGGGTTAGCCTATCCTAATTTTTAGGCTCGAAAACGATTTATGGAAATATGCAAATATTTAACAGCAGTATTAATGCTGATGTCGAGAGCTTTTCATAAAAGTGTCTCTCATCAAAATCGGACCACTATTAAGTGTTTTTTGCAAAATTTATGCGAATTCACAATTTTTCAAAATCAGGCAAGGGGTTAGCCTTTCCTAATTTTAAGGCTCGAAAACGATTTATGGAAATATGCAAATATTTAACAGCAGTATTAACGCTGATGTCGAGAGCTTTCCATAAAAGTATCCCTCATCAAAATCGGACCATTATTAAGTGTTTTTTGCAAAATTTATGCGAATTCACAATTTTTCAAAATCAGGCAAGGGGTTAGCCTTTCCTAATTTTTAGGCTCGAAAACGATTTATGGAAATATGCAAATATTTAACAGCAGTATTAATGCTGCTGTCGAGAGCTTTTTATAAAAGTATCCCTCATCAAAATCGAACCACTATTAAGTGTTTTTTGCACAATTTATGCGAATTCACAATTTTTCAAAATCAGGCAAGGGGTTAGCCTTTCCTAATTTTTAGGCTCGAAAACGATTTATGGAAATATGCAAATATTTAACAGCAGTATTAATGCTGATGTCGAGAGCTTTCCATAAAAGTATCCCTCATCAAAATCGGACCATTATTAAGTGTTTTTTGCAAAATTTATGCGAATTCACAATTTTTCAAAATCAGGCAAGGGGTTAGCCTTTCCTAATTTTTAGGCTCGAAAACGATTTATGGAAATATGCAAATATTTAACAGCAGTATTAATGCTGATGTCGAGAGCTTTCCATAAAAGTATCCCTCATCGAAATCGGACCATTATTAAGTGTTTTTTGCAAAATTTATGCGAATTCACAATTTTTCAAAATCAGGCAAGGGGTTAGCCTTTCCTAATTTTTAGGCTCGAAAACGATTTATGGAAATATGCACATATTTAACAGCAGTATTAATGCTGATGTCGAGAGCTTTTCATAAAAGTGTCTCTCATCAAAATCGGACCACTATTAAGTGTTTTTTGCAAAATTTATGCGAATTCACAATTTTTCAAAATCAGGCAAGGGGTTAGCCTTTCCTAATTTTTAGGCTCGAAAACGATTTATGGAAATATGCAAATATTTAACAGCAGTATTAATGCTGATGTCGAGAGCTTTCCATAAAAGTATCCCTCATCAAAATCGGACCATTATTAAGTGTTTTTTGCAAAATTTATGCGAATTCACAATTTTTCAAAATCAGGCAAGGGGTTAGCCTTTCCTAATTTTTAGGCTCGAAAACGATTTATGGAAATATGCACATATTTAACAGCAGTATTAATGCTGATGTCGAGAGCTTTTCATAAAAGTGTCTCTCATCAAAATCGGACCACTATTAAGTGTTTTTTGCAAAATTTATGCGAATTCACAATTTTTCAAAATCAGGCAAGGGGTTAGCCTTTCCTAATTTTTAGGCTCGAAAACGATTTATGGAAATATGCACATATTTAACAGCAGTATTAATGCTGATGTCGAGAGCTTTTCATAAAAGTGTCTCTCATCAAAATCGGACCACTATTAAGAGTTTTTTGCAAAATTTATGCGAATTCACAATTTTTCAAAATCAGGCAAGGGGTTAGCCTTTCCTAATTTTTAGGCTCGAAAACGATTTATGGAAATATGCAAATATTTAACAGCAGTATTAATGCTGCTGTCGAGAGCTTTCCATAAAAGTATCCCTCATCAAAATCGAACCACTATTAAGTGTTTTTTGCACAATTTATGCGAATTCACAATTTTTCAAAATCAGGCAAGGGGTTAGCCTATCCTAATTTTTAGGCTCGAAAACGATTTATGGAAATATGCAAATATTTAACAGCAGTATTAATGCTGATGTCGAGAGCTTTCCATAAAAGTATCCCTCATCAAAATCGGACCATTATTAAGTGTTTTTTGCAAAATTTATGCGAATTCACAATTTTTCAAAATCAGGCAAGGGGTTAGCCTATCCTAATTTTTAGGCTCGAAAACGATTTATGGAAATATGCAAATATTTAACAGCAGTATTAATGCGGCTGTCGAGAGCTTTTTATAAAAGTATCCCTCATCAAAATCGAACCACTATTAAGTGTTTTTTGCACAATTTATGCGAATTCACAATTTTTCAAAATCAGGCA